>JACCID010000130.1:190000-370813 GCA_018906775.1 Sycophila sp. Sp_5 | reverse complement strand
CTTTCCTGCACTTGTTTTCCTCCCGTGTCTTCGTCCTCTTTCTTTCTTTGCCCCTCGTGTCATGGCTACCCACCCTCCCCCCCTTCCCCACCCGTGTCTGGATGTGCAGTCGGGCTCTTTGCCCCCCCCCGTTCGGTCGTGGAACAACCGTGGACGGTTGTGGCTGCCGACTTGATGGAGTTTCCGCCAAGTCGCAGCCAACACAAGTACATCATCGTGTTCATGGACCTATTTACAAAATGGGTCGAGATGAAGCCACTGAGGCGAGCCGACGGGAAGTCGGTGGTGAGGGCCTTTGAGGAACTAATTCTCTTTAGGTGGGAAACGCCACGCTATTTCCTCTCGGACAACGGAAGGGAATTTGCCAACAAGTTCCTGGAGAAGACCCTGGAGGAATACGGCGTGATACATACTACCACCCCACCCTACCACCCTCAGGCAAATCCCGTCGAGCGAGCCAACAGGACGCTAAAAACAAGATCGCTGGAAAGACCCAGAGATACCACCCACCCTACCACCCTCAGGCAAATCCCGTCGAGCGAGCCAACAGACGCTAAAAACAATGATCGCGATGTATGTCGAAAACAACCATAGAGATTGGGATGTCCACCTCCACGAATTTCGCCATGCCGTCAACACCGCAACCCAAGCGACCTTAAAAGTATCTCCCGCGTTCCTGAATTATGGAAGACAGCCAACCCCAGTGAAGAGCTTGAGAAGGAAAGTTGAACCCCCGCGTGAAGTAATCCCCATTGACCCAGAAGTGTGGAAAGATAGGATGAAGAGGCTGGATGCATTGAGAGACTTGGTTGCGAAGTTCGTTGATGAAGCGAAGGAGAAACAAGGAAAAGCAGTATAATCGGGGACGAAAAGACGTGCGATTCTCGGTCGGCGATCAGGTCTTACGTCGTGAGTATCCCTTATCGAAGGCCGCTGATAAATACGCCGCGAAACTGGCCCCGAAATACTCCGGACCTTATAAATCCTTGAAGTAGTGTCCCCACCGTGTATTTAGTTGAGACGGAGAATGCGAAGAAGAGTGCGAAGGTTCACGTATCGCAGATTAAGCGTTGGTTACCCCCGCGGAGTAGTCGAAAGAAGTAGGATGTAGTGAGGTCGTTGAAGAGGGAAAGTAGGCGTGCGAAGAGTGGAGATTTGCGTTAGAATCACCCTTACGGATTATTATGCGGACCTCCCCCTGATTTCGCCTGCGTAAAACCCTTTTCTTCGCGTATACGTATGATTCAACTCACTCTAATGAATCGTATGTTTTGGTTTGTTTTTCATAACCCTTACCCATCCCATTCCCACCCCAGATGTCGAGAAGAGTGCGAGGAAGCCCGCTGAGAGGAGCACGCCCGAGGTACAACTCGGGCGAGTTCGTGGATGAGCACGCCCGTGCTCACGATCGAGCTGCTCTCGAGGCAGCGGTCCGGTCGGCGTTCTCCCGGCCAGCGGGGCCCGTTGAGGGTCGTAACGACCCCGCTGTGTTTGGAGGCTCCGTCTGCCAGGCAGACGGAGGGGATGAGCGCCGGCAAAATGACCGTGAGGCTGGGGAGAAAGGAGGAGGGGGCTCGCCGCGAGGCGGAGCTGGATGCGTGGGCCGCTTCATGGCCGCATCCACCCGAGCCTCGAAGCTCGTCCACGGGCTCGACCTCATCAGTGAGGCGGAAGAAGGAGAAGAGGACACCAGCGAGGCGGCCACGGGAGCGGAGGTCCCGACCACCGACGACCGGCTAGATCAGCTCAGGGAGAGCCTGGAGTCAAGGGAGTCGAGGGCAGCCGAGGAGGAGCTGGATCGTGCGCTGCAGGAGATGGGAGAAGAGCCGTCGATCCTGAGTTTCCCGCCCCAGCCGTCCAATCCCCCCTCCAGCATCCCTGAACCAGAGCCCGTAGAGTCGGAGTCGACGCCAGCCCCCACGGCCCAGGAGCCGAGTATTCCCCCCGCGTTGTCCCCTACCCCCGCGTTACCCCCCAATCCCATATTGCCCCGTATCCCCGCGTTTAGTCCCTCTATACCCGCGCCACAGGTACCGGTTAAGGACCTGTGGTACCTGTACGTACCAGAGGAGGAAGAAGAAGAAGGAGGAAAGGAAGAGGCGGCCGCTCCTCCCATTCCAGCCAGTCCGGTGACCGAGATCACCCAGATGATCCGGGGGCTTGGCTCCGAGATGGGGAGGACGGTCGGCCAGGACGCCCCAGTCATCCCTGCGCCCATTGTCTGGGCCCCGGCGATTCCTCCCGAGGAGGCCGGGGTCGTGATCCAGGAGGTGGCCGCAATGGATACGGACGAGGGAGGCCGGGATCGGGCCGAACTCGGGCGCCGGCAGGGGGCAGTCCCGAAGAGCCGCACCCTGGCTTGGCAGCGGTGCGACCGGGTGCGACAGCCACCCATCGCCCCGCCCCAGCAGGAGACGGCGACGCCGAGGATGTCTCGGAGGGAGAAGGAGGAGAGGAAGAAGAAGGAAGAAGAGGCGAGGAAGAAAGAAGAGGTGGAGAAGAAGAGGGAAGAGAAGGAGAGGAGGAGGAGGGAGAGAAGGAGGAGAGGCGAACCGAGCGCGTCCCCGCCACCCCCGGAACCCGAGTCGTACGACTCGAGGGTGGTGGCGGTGGACCGAGCTCAGTCGTCGGTCCCAATGGAGTGGGACGACGACTATGTCGCACCGGCAGGTGGCAGCAGAGGGCAAGCGGAGGGGCCCACCAGGGATTGCTACCCGATGCTCCGGCTGGACGATGGGTACAAGCGACATCGGTACAATCCGAGGCGACAGCTGACCGTAGACGACTACGAACCGGCTAGCTGGTCGCCTCGGAGGCCGTCCAGCCCGGAGCCGGGTCCCCCGTCGTCCCGGATCCCCTCCGCTACCATCACGAGGCCAGGAGGCCTCTCTCAAGCGTCCCGCCCCAGCGACAAGAGGGGAAGAGGAGGAGGAAGAAGAGAGGAAGTAGACGCCGCAGACCCCCGCGCCCATATGTCCCCGAAACCCCGCGAATTACCCCCTTATCCCCGCGATCAAACCCCCAACCCCAGCACTGCCCCAGGAGGAGGAGGAACGGAGATACATGACGCGAGGCGTCATGTTTGGCGACCTCGCGCCAGTGCCCATCGACGGGCGGGTGGACCCACCGACGAGGGCCTGCCTCAACTGCTGGCAGCTTGGGCACGCCAAGGCCAGATGTCCCCACCCCCGACTCCACACCCATTGTAACAACTGTGGGAGGAGAGGGGTGGACATCAACACCTGCCCCCGGTGTGCTGCAAGCCACCATCAATGGCTGCTCCAACGGGCCAAGGCTGCGGCGGAGAAGAACCCTGCTCCCCTGCCCAGCCTGATGGGCTTGCAGCTGCCGGGGATGATGGCCACTTGGACGCCCGCCCCAGCGACGCAGAAGAGGAGGAGAGAAGAAGAGCGAAGGGAGGAGCCGGCACCGCAGAGGAGAGCGTGTGAGGAACGAAGAGGAGAGGGGCCAAGGGCACGCCTGCCCGAAATGGCCGCCTTGGAGGTGGCACCACTGCTGCCCGTGCGCCGAAGCCCGTGGGAGCGGCTGGGTCCTCAAATACCATCTCCGTCGCCGTCCGGGAGCTCCAACATCTCCCAGCCGCACGAGTTTGGGCTTGCGCCGGTGGCTGGGGAGGATCAGCGGGCTCGGCGGCGGCGGGAGGACCTAACCCGCATCCTCCACCACTCCAGCAATCTCTCGCCAGAGATGCAGGAGTGGTGCCTGCGGGTGGCGTACGGAGCGGCGGAGGACATCCCACCGCCACCTCCAAGGGACTAAGAAGAGAGAAGAAAAGAAGAACCCCGTGTATATAACCCCTCCCCCCGCGTAGCTCACCTTTGGTGACTCCCTTTACCCCTTTTACCCCCTTTACCCCTTGTATTCCCCCAAATCAGCAACTGAGAGAGCGGAGGTCCCGACCGACAACCAGCGGAGCTTAAATCACTCGGGAGAGCCTGGAGGCGCAGGAGTAAAAGCAGCCGAGGAGACGTGATCAGGGCAACGAGAAGTAGGAGGAAGAAGACCCGATCGCCAGCTCCTCGCCCCAGCCGTACCACCACCCCTCCAGTATCTTGAGCACGAGCCCATGTTGCAAAGTCGGTGCCAGCCCTCTCAATGCAACAAATTACCCCTAACCCCTATAAACCCACCCCTAAAACCCCCGTACGCAGAGCGAAGACCCTACCCCGCGAGATGAAAAACCCAGAAAACCCCAAAGTACCCTTTCCCAAATACCCAACCCTACCCCTGGTCCCAAAATTTTTTGTTTGTGTTGCAGACGAGTATGAAGAAGAGAAGAGAGGGATGGTAGAGCGTAAGTTACCTGAGTGTGTAGATTTGGAGGTAGTAGAGGTGATGGAGTAGTAAACCCGCGTACAGGTTGTGTTGTGGCAACTACCCCTGTGTCTGTGTCCTCTAATTATCGACGCCTGGCCTGGTGACACTTCGGGAGACCCGAATCACTCCATTTCCCGGCTTCCCGCGTATAAACGGTCCATCGGGGATGTCCCGTTTAGGGAGGGGGGGTTTGTGACGTTGCATTTGCACGTCTTAACGCGTGAGTGATTCGGCTCTCTCTCTCGGAGGGTCTCAAGGGCTGAGAAGGCGTCGACGTTAAATAAATTATTTAACGTCGAGCTTCTCTGCACACTGTAGGCCCACGAAAGTGACAGGTGTGGAGCGGACGACGCGCCACCGCACCTGCCAGCCATGCGTGCGAGAGAGAGAGAGCACGTGCGAGGATGCCGCCTGAGCCTAGCCAGGCCGCCGGGACTTCGTCGAGGCCGCGCCGCAGGGAGGCGGCCGCACCAAAGCACAGCCGACGGAGCGGAGCAGCTGACGAGGCGCATCGCGACGGCTGGCGATGAGGCGACGGCGACGGCTTGACGACGCGGCGAGGCCACGAGGACCAGCTGACCGGCGCCGCCATGATGGCTATCACCGACGACGCGAACGCCGCCCTGGCGACATCCCCACACAAACACATACACGCACACTGACACACACAACACCCGCGATTACAACGACGCGCCGCGACTCCCCCAGGGTGCGCCGCGCACCTGGGGAAGCATACACTCGGTCCGCGCGCAGCACGTGGTCGAGCGCGGACCATGCGTACGAGTGCGAGAGAGAAAGCGCGCGTACACGAGTTGGCGCGCGAGTCGAGGCGGCGCGCACGTGTAGGTGCGAGAGAGACGGAGCGAGTAGGCGAGTCGGCGCGCGAGTCGAGGTGGCGCGCGCGTATCAGCGCGAGAGAGAGAACGAGGTGTGCGAGAGAGAGGGAAGATCGACGAAGCGTGGAGCGAAAGAGAGCGGCCGACTACGCGCGTGACGTCACTGGCGCTGCTCGACGAGCTCGGCGAGTCGAGCAGGCGGCCAACGTTCGCGCGAAAATTACGTAGCGCCGCGCTAGATTCTAACTCGCGCTCGCGCTGGCGCTGAACGATTTTGAGTGGCTGCGCTGACGTCGCGCAGCCAATCGTCGCTCGTATTGTCGGTGCGGGCGGAAACGAGTCGACGAGGCGACCCTTGAGAGAGAGAGAGGATAGGGAATAGGCGAGAGAGAGTGAGAGGGATAAAGGGCTGGCGTCGCGGAAGTGTTCGTCGCCGCGACGCTACGCCATTCAGCCGAAAACTCGTGTGGCGATCGGACGTAAAATTCAGCCCGAAAACTCGTGTAGCGATCGGACGTAAATTCAGCCGAAAACTTGTGTAGCGGTCGGACGTAAATTCAGCCGAAAACTCGTGTAGCGATCGGACGTAAATTCCGCCGAAAGCTCACATAGAAGCCGGACGCACGTTACGAGTTTTTTTTGAAGTTAGCTAGTAGTGAGGAGTAGTAGTAGGTGGAGATCAGGATAGTTAGGGACGAAAGAGTTTTGGAGACGGTGAGCCCCGCGCAACCCATAATCTCTCTTTCCCCCTTTACTATTGTAATTCCCCTCCGAAAGTCCCGCGAAATAAAACCGCGCCGCGCACACATACAACAAACCACAAGTGTATTCCCCCAAGCCAGGAGGCAATATATTTATTAGAAAAAGATCACTAGATTTCGTGTTTAATTTCTGAATGTGGGTTGTGCTGTGAGGTGGTGGTTTTGAAGCTGATTCTCATCAATTCGCGAGTGCACCGGCTACCTCGAGCGAGTAGCCGAATCCGCGTCGTCAACGGAGCGTGCAGCAAACGCCACGTGCATGCGTGCGTGAACGTGGTAGTCTCGGGAAGACCCCCCCCCCAACCCTGGGAAAAAGAATCTCAACCGGAGCGAGGAGTTCGTGATCCGGCGGCGTCTTCAAGGCGCCTGGCGCTCAACAAATTCGGAGTAGTAAGTAGCGTGTAGAATTCCCCTTTAGGTTATAGGTTGTGGAGCAGCAGGAGAGGAGACGCAGCCAAGCAGAAATCCCTTTGTATAGGAGTGTAGAAGCCGTGTGTCGAAGTAGCAGTAGAGAGAGAAAGCCGTGTGTGTGAAAAGGAAGAAAACCAAAAAAACGTACCCACGCCAACAAGGGAAAAGGGCAAAGCGGAACGGGGGAACGCACCCCAAGTAACCCGTTTTCCCCTTTGTGACTGGGAGGGAGGTGTAACCCCGGCCTCCACCATATCCCCTATCACAAGCTGGAAATAGTATTACCTTTTTCGTTATAATCTTTGGACACATTACGTTTAATGCGTTAGGTTTAATTGCCAAAGTGTCACGCAACAAAGTGTGCTTGTACTGAGACTCATTGAACTGCCATGTTGATGCGCTATTCATTTTTTACTTCTAGTTTCAGGAATCGGAGTAGCCTTGTCAATCGGTCAATATTTTCCTGTCCTTCCATTGGTTCATTTGCTAGAGTTGAGCGGTGCCATATACTCAAAATTTCTTCTGGAAGAGATGATTCCACTAGACGCAATTGTCCATAGTTACTCACAACATCTCAAGCACGCGTATATGCGACGATATTTTGTCGAACTCTTCCGACACGTTTGTCTTTTTTTCTTTGTTCGTAGCGTTCTGCAGAACCAGCGAGAGTAATTTGCGCGTTCTCTTCCCTCGTCGCTACGTCACGGTCAAGCGTCACTCGCCCACTCTAATGGTCAAGCAGCACACTCGCTTATTTATCGTCCAATAATAAAATTTATTAATTATCCATATACCTGCATATCTTGAATTTTGTCAATAACATCTTCACTAGAAATAATACCAGTTTACAATCACCAGATATGATTATAGTACATTTCAATACATGTGCGGGAATAGTACACTTCGATACGTGTGCTGGAAGGCGATTTTAATCATGGGCGCAGCAAATGAGAAAAGATCACACGAGGTTAAAATCCCTTCCTCGTACAAGCATCAAACCATTTTTTCTTCACAACGTGCGTAAGATACAATTGTACGCAAGCGAATTTGAGCAAGCGTGCGCAAACGATGTCTTTTTTGAAAAGAATTTTTTTTCTATGAGTCTTTGAAATAAAGGCTGCTCACTATGATTATTATTTTTTTAACTCGTACAAGTACTTGGTGAAGTTGAAAATTTAATTTTCTTAAAAGATCGGGTTTTCTTTAATTAAGTTTAATTACATCTACGCATTTTTTTAATTTTAATAAGCTTAACATTTGAATGCTAATAATTTTACGAGGTTGTGAACTTTCTTTTTTGACATGTGTTATTTTTTTAAACTCCGGCTGACAGTATTGGGCTAAATGAGTTTTCTTTGAATTTACCAAATTAATTGTAAACAAGACAGTACTGGGCCGCTTTAAAAAATTAATATTGTCCCAGTCTTATCAAATCAGTATTGGGGCTATTGCGCTCCGAAACTTAGCAAATGGTATATAAAGGGTTACATCTCAAATCATGCAAGTCGACTGCACCTAGGCCTCCGAATATATTATTCTACTCGGAAAATAAGCACATATACGTATATTTTCGTTTTTCGATATTATCAAAACTGTATATTTTTCGATTCTCATAAATCCAAAACTTTTTTCTTTAGAGAGTACTGGCAGTTCCCACATGGGGTATCACGTAATTTCTTTTAGAGGGGTTTACTGAACACACACCCACCCAGCCACACAAACGAATATTGTACTATATTATACAGGGTGTTCAAAATGAACTGGCACGACCAGTATACCCGTGTTCAGAATAAATTCTAAGCACTTTTTCCCTTTTGGCATTTTTCGTAATTGTGGCTAATTAGTCGAGTCATGATCAATCAAAAACTTCGATAATTAGCCAATCAGCGCTCTAGCTGACGCATGGTAGGCGGGTTTTACTGGAGCAGCATGGGCCGCGCGGGGAGAGTTCATGCGGGATCATCGTCAAATCGAGCGCTGATTGGATAATTATTGTAGATTTTAACTAACAATAACTCCATAATTATCCCAAATTTCTGACAATGCCAAAAGTGAAAAAGTGCTTAGAATGTTTATTCTGAACACGGATATACTGGTCGTGCCAGTTCATTTTTGAACACCGTGATATATAGATACATCGTTGGTGTCATCCTTATTATAATTTTGTAGTAATAATTTTATCTTAATCATTTATAGTGTACTATTTTTATATTGTAATTTTTACATCTATGAAAGAAAAAACCTATACATTTAAAATGGTTTTGGAGCGACAACTCATAGTAAGCGCACCAGCGATACCTGGAGTCGAAGTATATCCCAATAATACATTAATCCAATAACCCCTTTAACTCATTTACCCAATTTAATTAAATTTTAGGAAATAGAACGGGATGACGAGACTGACAAATTCCTTTAGCCTACATAATTTTACACGTACGCAATATATATTCGCATGAATTTTATTGTAATATTTCACATAATTTTATTGGTTGATCACCAGTAGGAATCTTTCTGAAGGAGGTACAACTTCTTAAACCCTCTAATGAGGACACTTCACTTAGAATATTGTTGCTTTTGAAAATAGATAATTTTTTCGAGATGATAGAAGACGTAAATGTAAATATTCATCTTGATTATTTTATTATAATTGGGGTTCTCCATCATTTCAGCAATCCACAACTAGATTTGAAGCTTCCAATTTTAATGGAGAAATGGGACAAGCATTTTCAACTAATTAAAGACTAAAATATATTTATTTAGCTTTTTTTTCTATGTATTTATTTATTAATAACTACGTAATTATTATGTATGTTTTTGTATTATTTAATAATAATAAATAAAAGAAAAAGGAAAGTGCGGGGGACTGGTTAACATTATGGTGCACTCCACAGAAGATGGTGTTGGATAGAGCCCTCTTCTTTTCCTTTTATTCTATTTCTTTCAGATACCCAGGAAATCAGCTGTAAGTAATTTTTCAGGTATCCAGGTCTTCAGTGGTAAGTAACTAATTTTTTAGTATTCAGACTTAAGATATTCAGGACTTAAGATATTCAGGATTTCAGAGGTATGTAAGAAGTAAATCAAGGAAATTAATTTAAAAACATTATTCTGTTTCAGGTATAAATTGAATGTAGTATTTCACATGGAATACTAGATCTTTGAGTAGGATAAAAACTGGAATCTTTATCATCAGCATCAATGTGTTCGACGATATTGATTTAACAGCCTGGCACTAAGAGTGCAAGCTTGTTTTCCGGCTCATATGGGACAGTCATGAAAATCATGATTATTACAATAGTAAATGTCTGTCCTTGGGAGTGTGAAGGTAGCTGGACATCCAAGGTCATCCAAGTTGAGTATAATCTTATAAAATTTCAGTAGTTAGTATAATAATTATTAGTGTATAGGTGTGTATAATATCTATACTTACTTGTTAGGTATGACTTGTTGCAACCATTTTCTCTTCTCCAATCCTTTTACTAATATTCGTTGAGCATTTAAAAGAGCAGACTTTATGATGATTATGTTCAAGCCATCTATATGAAACCCATGTTACTCATGCTGTAGGCCGCCCTATTAGAAAGAAATATGTATTTTTATTACGTATTTTTGATTCGTAACAAAAATATGTATACAAATGAATGTTCGTAACACACCTTTCGAATTTGTGTGGTATTTTTGATACATACGTATGAAATATTCGTAATACAGCGTTCGAATTTGTGTGGTATTTTTGATACGTACTATTTAATCTTCATTTATTTCTATGTTATTTAAAAACGAGAAATTAGTTTGTAGCCTGCTATACTGCCAATTATGGGGATTATCATATCTATGATAACACTCAAACTGGGGGAATGAGCTCAAAAATGATTATTTTATCCATATTAGAAATAAAATCACGTACCAAAATTATGTAACAAAATAAGGTAACAAAAATACGTATCTTCTCTACGTACCTTTTATACGTATTATTGTTACCTTATTTTGTTACATAATTTCGAACTGACCATTACACATTACAAAAGTAATAGGTAATTTCGAACTGACCATTACACATTACAAAAGTAATGAAGTAATCGTAATTTTTAATTACAATTTTGTCGATCCCTGCTATCATCACAAGGACTACATAGATCAGCCTATATCCGGAGGATTCTACGAGCAAGTATTGCAGAAAGTAAAGTACCCGGAGGTATATTTAATAGAAAAGATATTGAGGATCCGAGGAGATCAAGTTTACGTAAAATGGTTGGTTGGATAAATAAAGATAAAGTATAGATAAGGAGACGTGTTTGTCAAATTTAAATTGAGTGAGAAGTAGACGGAGATGTAGACTGATGGTTGTAACTTACAGGTGGAGGCGACGTTGGGGCCTCCACCACTTCTTACTCAATTTAATTTTGACAAACAATTTAAATTTCGAACTTGCATGTCTCTAGCATTTGTTCTTACCAGAAGCGGTGTCGGCGGCTCGAGTAAGTCATGATTGGATGTAGGTGAGGTATCGGCAGCTCGAGTAAGCTCTGATTGGTTGAATACTGATATAAAAGAACGGTCGACATTCACTAAAATCATTTGTGGTCGACATGGAGTACATCGTGGACGTGCAGGGCTTCAAGAGTTAAAATAAACTCTCATTTAAGGAGGTCGCTATAATTGCCGTTCAGAGCGATGCCCGCCCGCAAGTGTTTTTGTTTAATAAACCCTTTGAATGGGAGGAGCTGTCGGTAGGAGACCAGAGCTGTAATAGATGGTTTGAACATAATCATCATAAAGTCTGCTCTTTTAAATGCTCAACGAATATTAGTAAAAGGATTGGAGAAGAGAAAATGGTTGCAACAAGTCATACCTAACAAGTAAGTATAGATATTATACACACCTATACACTAATAATTATTATACTAACTAATGAAATTTTATAAGATTATACTCAACTTGGATGACCTTGGATGTCCAGCTACCTTCACACTCCCAAGGACAGACATTTACTATTGTAATAATCATGATTTTCATGACTGTCTCATATGAGCCGGAAAACAAGCTTGCACTCTTAGTGCCAGGCTGTTGAATCAATATCGTCGAACACATTGATGCTGATGATAAAGATTCCAGTTTTTATCCTACTCAAAGATCTAGTATTCCATGTGAAATATTACATTCAATTTATACCTGAAACAGAATAATGTTTTTAAATTAATTTCCTTGATTTACTTCTTACATACCTCTGAAATCCTGAATATCTTAAGTCCTGAATACTTAAAACAAAATTAGTTACTTACCACTGAAGACCTGGATACCTGAAAAATTACTTACAG
Source organism: Sycophila sp. Sp_5 (assembly GCA_018906775.1). Classification (NCBI taxonomy): domain Eukaryota; kingdom Metazoa; phylum Arthropoda; class Insecta; order Hymenoptera; family Eurytomidae; genus Sycophila; species Sycophila sp. Sp_5. Next base: position 359,149 of record JACCID010000130.1, on the reverse strand, counting down.
CTGATTTCCTGGGTATCTGAAAGAAATAGAAAAAAAGGAAAAGAAGAGGGCTCTATCCAACACCATCTTCTGTGGAGTGCACCATAATGTTAACCAGTCCCCCGCACTTTCCTTTTTCTTTTATTTATTATTATTAAATAATACAAAAACATACATAATAATTACGTAGTTATTAATAAATAAATACATAGAAAAAAAATGCTAAATAAATATATTTTAGTCTTCAATTAGTTGAAAATGCTTGTCCCATTTCTTCATTGAAATTGGAAGCTTCAAATCTAGTTGTGGATTGCTGAAATGATGGAGAACTCCAGTTATAATAAAATAATCAAGATGAATACTTACATTTACTTCTTCTATCATCTCGAAAAAATTATCTATTTTCAAAAGCAACAATATTCTAAGTAAAGTGTCCTCATTAGAGGGTTTAAGAAGTTGTACCGCCGTCAGGAAGATTCGTACTGGTGACCAACCAATAAAATTATGTGAAATATTACAATAAAATTCACGCGAATATACAGGGTGATTCATTTTAATTGCCCCAGGCAAATATCTCGAAAAGTACGGGAGATGGAAAAAAACGTTAAATGTAAAAGTTGTAGGGTTCAGAGGGGGAAATTGGTATTTAAAGTTTTTCTCAACCTTGCTTTTTTCAAGATATTGGCCTACGAATTGTGTAGACAGCTTGATTTGACCTTGATGCGACTGCAGAGGTCAACTGGACCCCATGACATAACAGCATGTTTGAATGTAAAATTTTCCGCTCTTTTAATTTCCGAGGTCAAAAGTTGGTGTTCCTATTTAAAAAAACTACTTTGACTTTGAAATGACCTTGAAACTTGACCCCAAGGTCATGGTCAAGGTCACCATTGGATTTCCCTCTCTGAACCTTACAACTTTTACATTTAACGTTTTTTTCCATCTCCCGTACTTTTCGAGATATTTGCCTGGGGCAATTAAAATGAATCACCCTGTATATCGCGTACGTGTAAAATCATGTAGGCTAAAAGTAATTTGTCAGTCTCGTCATCCCGTTCTATTCCCTAAAATTTAATTAAATTGGGTAAATGAGTTATTGTGTTATTGGATTAATGTATTATTGGGATATACTTCGACTCCAGGTATCGTTGGTGCGCTTACTATAAGTAATCGCTCACAAACCAGGAAGGTTTTTTTTTTAATTGATAAATAATTTAATAATTATTAATAAAAAATATGAATAAATATTAAAAGGTCGGTAAGGTAGGAAATACTAAAACATCTGTGATAGCCCGGGCAAGGATGGAAGGGGGCAAAAGGCTATGAGAATTCTACATCAATAGAGGGAGGGGGAAGGGGTCGGGGCAAAAGGGTATGAGAGTTTTACATCACTACAGTTCCTGGAAGTGATGTAGAACTCTCATAGTTACCTACTGAATAAAATTAGTATTTTAATATTTTTTAGGGCGTCATTATACTCAGAAATAATGCTTTTCAAATTTCCACAAGGCTGGACGTTGTTCATCCCTTGTTTGAGATCGGCATGAATGCCGAGAGAGGGAGAGAGAGGTTAGGTCGTTACCGTTACGATCACTATTTCGCAAAATGTGCAATTCGCGAGGCTCAACGCGCGCATATTAAATATAGTAAACTCTTATTATATGGTATTCTAAATTCTCAAGGATTTAATGAAAAAAAAAAAACAAATTTAGATTTCACGTCCGGGTCAATCCTAGTATTAACTTTTATTTCCTAAGTCTTTAAATCACTATCGCGAAAAGTACTGAATTGAAATCTACCATTAAGAAAGATTATTTGAGACTGGTTTAACCGCTTCTTTTATAGGGATCATTACGAAATTCACTTTTTTTATAGTTATAAGAGGTATAAAAATATCCTTATAACGATAATTATAAGTATATTTATAATTATATAGGTTTTCAAGGTTTCGTACCCTGGAGTCATTTTGTATTTCTATTAACTTCAACTTACTTTGCAATAGGAGTCAATCGAGAGTGTAATTAAAAAACTACTTGTAAACTTAATCGGTTTCCGGATAAGGAGCATAGCAGTTATGATCTTTTTTTTATTTTCTATACTTAGTTCATTCCAATCCATTTTGTAAACGGCGTTTCCTACATCGATGCTCTGAAATAAAGGATTACTTAATAATAGTATTACAGATAAGCTAAGCTAATTATTTATTATTTTGTTAGAGGACTGGGATTTAAGTAAAAACATTGTTTCTTTTCTAAGTATGTGCATTGATCTATAAGTAGCTGCTGGAAAACTTCTTTAAGTTGGAAATACGCAGCTTTGGAAGTTTTTATCTGACGAGTTAAGGAATCTCCCTTTAAAATAACTTTGAGAACAAACTTTCTTGATGTTGATTTGTTTACTCTTATCATTTTACGATATGATAGATAATATTATGTATATTGAAAATGACAATAAATTTCCAATCAGCTGTAAACTTCTAGAGAGCACCTTAAGGCCATTGATTGGATAATTATGAAAATTTTCAATTAAGAATAACTCGATAATTATTATTGATTATATAAAAAATTCCAAAAAGTAAAAATTGTTAAAATTCATTTTTTTATCCGGTGATATAATGTTGCGGTAACATTGTTTGAACATCGTATATTTTAATTATGGGAGGAACTGTAGTTTACTCGCCTAAATGTATTTATATAATGTATTTATAAAGTGTCTTACCTGTAAAATGACCTCGTTGCCATACCAACAGAACAAAAAAATCTGATATAACATGCAGGACAGATATAATGAAAGCGACATAAATTGTATACTCATTAAATTCATTTTTGATAGCAAATATACACTAGAGCATAGTACTAACGAACTTATGACAAACTGAATGAAAATAATTGCATTAAAGGTTTTATTGAGTTTCTCCGAAAACCTACAAATTGTTAGATTAATATTAATTTTAGAATTATAATAGTATGAATGAAATAAGTTGTATTACGCACTGTATAATGCGCCGATGATGTTTCATACATTTAACAAATAAGTTGTTTGAGAAATTATTTTTTTCCCGAGCATTATGTGGTGCATAATTAATAGCAGTACTTGGAATATTTTCTGGTATATTTATAAATCGATATTTTAATATTTCTAATTGTGAAGATGCTTGTATCATTAAACCGCAGATTAATGTTTCATTTGCTATTTGTAAATTTGCTGCAGCCACATGAGCAACTGTCTGATGAATAAATGTTATCCAATATCTGTATTGAGATGTTATTTCATAAGGAATCCATGCTTTAAACGGTAATATTGTTTTGGTACTTGCGAAAAAAGTTCTCAATGTTATCAACATGCACGTAGTTTCCGTTAAGGCAAAATAACATATCGTTACAAATCTGCAATCATAATAAAATTTGCATTAATATCTTGAAAGAATATATTTATTTATTATAAAGATTGTAAAAAGCCCGATATTCAATATCTTCTAAAAGTGCAGTGATTTCTCAGTTGATTAATAAAATCTTTTTCTTAAACCATAAAATAATTTTATTACCTAGCTCTGCTATCAAAGCGTTGTTGAATTTCTTGTTCCTTTAAGTCATTAAGAATGCAGTGTTCTGTCATAAGAGTTGTTACCAAATTCAGAATACTTTTTCGGGAATATAGAATGTTTGTCATTTTACAGCATACATTAAGCATGGATAGCAACAAGAAACAGTTGCCAGTGAATTCTTCAAAATTGTTTGCGCTCCATATAACTTCTATCATGTGACTTAGTGTAAATGTATAGATAAGAAAGCACATTAAAAACGAAAAACCACTGTACATAACTTTTGCCCAAAATGATTCAAAATGGACTGGTCTCCAAAATCCACAAATTGTTAAAATATTAAAAGATATAGGAAGTATTTTCATGTCTATTTATATAAGAGAAAAGTTTTCAGGTCCAAACATCAGATAAGTGCTCTTCAACCAAGTGCCTTAAAGTTCTATCAGTGAATAATGTCTCTTTGCAACTAAATTATTTAAACGCTTGCTATGAATCCATAATTAAGAACAGCTAGCTTCGTGAATATCTAAATTACTTGTTAAAAGCTAAATCAATAATGGGGGTAACTACAAAGTAGGAATGATAATGTTATGTCCCGGAGGCGGAGACTCTTACTAATAAACGAACAAAATTTGTAATCGATAGAAAAAGTGTAGTGCAGTCGGTTTATCATGGGACTGCATGAGTGTAATTCGTATCTACGGAGTAGGCGTTGCTACTTACCTTCAGTATATTTAGTTCTACTTAATCAATTTAACGCTTTTCTAGTGCAACTTTGCTACGCTGCTTAGTCCATAACTCGTATAATTTAACAATAAAATTTTATTAGTAAATTATTAGTTCTTTTTTACAAGTCGTCGATAATAAAAACTTTCGAACAAATGCTACTCTCTACTTGTGATGATTGCTTTCACATAAGGATTGGTCAAATTATTCATGATACCGGTAAATTGTACTAGAAAGGGGAGTAATTTTAGAGAAGATTTACTAAATTCAAAATCAAATATCAAGAGAAAAATAATAACAATTTAAATAATATTTAAATTGTCAACCAAAATGCTCTCCAAATTTCAATAATAATAATATTCCAATACAAGTGGACAAAAAATTTCTATAGGATATCCCTGGAAATGCTACTAATAGCATATTGTACAAGGTATGTTTGTTTTACTTTATTCCTAAATTTTAACCTCATTTTCAGTTGAGCCTACTGTTGTTTGACAAAATGTTTATAAAATACTAGGGGGGTTAAATGGGATTTCAATAAAATATTTATAACTTTACACATTAATACCTCGATAGCTTACGCTAGGGGAGATCTATTATAAATATATTAGGTACAACCCTTAATAAGGTATACCCCTTAATCAGGTATCCTTAATAAGGGGTGTATTTTTAATTGGCAACTTTGGTTTTTTTCGTTTTAACTGTGACGGCATGGTCTGCAATTGATGTATTTTATTTGACAACTACCCCCTCCCCTCGTTTCTATTACAACCACCCCCTCCCCCTCTCCCTTCCTCAGGGAGGAGACGGGATGATTCTGTTGAAGTATAGTAATAATGCACATATACAAGTACGCACAAATACAGTTTTTTCTACCTGCGCGGAAAGGAAAGCAGTTTTATTGCCTTTTCCTTTTTCGCCCATGAAGTCCAGAAGAATGCATCTAGCCGTCAATCCTCAAGTAGTCGGCACGCAGAACAGTCGCATAGACGTATTTTCCCACAATATAGCAGTTTACATTTAGTTAATTTCAGTGATTTTTCAATAAGGACAATATAAAATTACTCCGTTACGTGTTACTTTTATATGTTTTGTTGGCTTCTGATTTTTAGTATTATTAATAAAGTTTTATTCAATGATACATAAGTTTATTTCTAACCTAAAACAACAGGTTATGGCCCAGGCTGCAACAATACAAGAAAAGTGCACGTAAAGTGTAGTAACGGAGTAATGAACAGTTTAAAGTATAAAATCTAAATTAGTGAACTGAACTACAGTGAATTTTTGTACGATGGCTGAAAATATCCAGTATAATGTGCAAAAATTAAACAGTGATAATTACTCAAAATGGAATTACAATTTGAGGTTGTTATTAATCAAAGATGGATTGTGGGGACTTGTTAATCAAGAAGGGCGGACTCCTATCATTGTTGGAGCTGGTATAGATGTCGGTGCCATTATAGAAGCCGCAACAGCTAGCGTTGCAGCCTTGGCTGATTGGACAAAAAGGGATGAATCCGCTCAAGTAAAAATTAGCTTAATGGTTGATCTGAAATTTTTTTATTTATAAAGGACTAAACTGCGGAACTTAAAAATTGTGCTACACATCTGAAAAAAATCCCATCGAAAAAAAATTCTTTAATAACGAGTTTATCCAAATTTTGCACGGTGTTTAAATAAAAAAATTTCAGATCAGATTTTGGCATAAGATCTGATATAAGAACTTACGTAAGATCTTACGGAAGATTTTTCAATAGGGCGGCACATGGAAAATAGTGCCACGGCCTAACGAACGAAATGTTATCAATTGCAAATAGATCTTTAAAACAAAGCGCAACGTAAAAGGGGAAGTCGAGAGATATAAGGCTCGCCTCGTAGCTCGAGGCTTCTCTCAGAAATATGGTGTTGACTACGACGAGATGCTTGCGCCCGTTGTAAAGCAGGGGACATTTCAAACACTTCTCACTGTTGCAGGTCAAGAGGAAATGATCGTAAAGCACTTCGACGCGAAAACAGCTTTTCTCAATGGAAAGCTAAAAGAAGAAATCTACATGAACCAGCCCGACGGATACACTGAGGGCAATAAATAAAGCTATTTACGGTTTGAAACAAGCCGCTAAGGTATGGCACGATCAACTAAGTGAGTATCTCACAGAATATGGTTTTTCGGAAAGCTTTGCAGATCCTTGTTTATTCATAAAAGTTGACAGCAAGATTATCATATATTCCATAATCTACGTGGATGATTTTTTTATTGCGACCATGGATGTCAAATCAATCGATGCAGTTGCAGAATTTTTACGTAAATAATTCCAGTTGTAAGATCTCGGATATTTGAATTATTACCTTGGGATGGAAATACGTCGAGATGCAGACGGTATTTTTTTTATAAAACAGTCAACTTATATTCCAAGTATTTTGAATTGTTTTGGCCTTCAGGATGCAAAAATTTCACATATACCACTAGACCAGAATTATTTAAAAACCCGAGAAGATAAGAAACAACCGACGCCAAATAGCGAAAGGTACCAGCAGTTAATTGGATCGCTTCTTTATATAACAGTAAATTCAAGGCCAGACATCGCCGCAAGTATAACAATTTTGAGCCAATACAACAAGGCGCCAACTCAAGCCGTTTGGAACGAAGCAAAATGGATCGCCCGGTATGTAAAGGGTACAGCATATTATGAACTCCGTCTCGGAGAGAAAAACGCAACTCGTAAGCTAATTGGCTATGCAGATGCAGATTGGGGCGAAGATCGAAAATCGATAAGTGGTTACTTATTTAAATTCTACGGCTCACCAATAAATTGGGTCTGCAGAAAGCAGACGTGCAGTATCGCGGATTCATCGACGCATGCGGAATATATATCGCTCTTGCAGAAGCAACTCGTGAAGGAATGTGGATGAGGTATCTACTTCAGGACTTAGAGCAAAAGGCACATGACACTACACTTATTTATAAGGATAATCAAAGTTGTCTTAAGCTCGTTGACAATGGTAAATTTAGCAACCGCAGTAAGCACATCGACATCAAGTATCATTTCATCAGAGACATCAAGAAAAGGAACATCATGGATTACAAGTACTGTCCAACAAATGAAATGATAGCTGACGTGTTAACAAAGACTTTGAGAAAGGTTAAATTAAAACGCTTTGCCCAAAAGTGCGGATTAGTATGTCATTAGATAATTGCCGGTGCGTCGTTGAGGAAGGGTGTTGAAGTATAGCAACAACGCACATATACAAGTACGCACAAATACAGTTTTTTCAACCTGCGCGGAAAGGAAAGCATTTTTATTGCCTAACCTATAACAACAGATGATATATTTTTATAATATAGAGAGAAAATTTAACAAAAATTGAATGAATGTTATAAAAACTATGTGGAATTAACCTCAGCTTAAATTCAGCGTTAAAAATCTGACTTAATGAAAATTCCCATTAAATTAATGTGTGTAGTATTGATTCACATTGAGATCAACATGCATATAACGAAAATTAAAATAAACGGAAAGATAACTGAAAAAGGTTAATTATGTCGAAATCCATATATGGAAATCAACATTAAGAATTGAGATAGATTTTTACATTGAATCAACCTTAATTCCATAGCCATTGTACGTTGTATAAAAAAAGTGCAGAGACAAATCTGCGATGTGTTTGTGAGCAAAGCATGTATAAGTATGTATCTTAATCAACCGAATCACCGTATATGACACCTTTTTTGGGACTAAAATAGAGAAATTGTTCTAACATCTAATATAATCCTTATTTACTCTGTATGTTAATTTTATTTACATACAAAAATGATACTTTTATGCCTGCTGCATGAAATTATATGCTGAGTAAGAAGCCTTCAGTATCTGTATAATTACGATGCATATTTTAGAATTAATGTGCAAATAATAGTTAAAATATATTTTTTTAATTTAATGCAGTGAAATATATGACTGATAAAAGTTTAGTATTTTGCAGTTAAAAGTATGTGACTTATTTGATATTCAATGAAATTTCACTGCATTAAATTTAGGGAGTTATTTGTACCTTTGTAAAAGTTAATATTGACAGAGATATTATGCATCCTGTCTTTATTTGTACAGGTTCCTTTGCCCGTATCATAATAATAACGAGATTCTTTTGTACATCGACGCTTAATTGGGTCCAATCCATATTGAATACAGTATCACTTATTTCTGAACTCTGTAAAAAATCTAGGTTAAAAATGGCATTATGTATGGTCATTTTAAAAGATTCGGAGTTATAAAAATTGTACCTGAACAGTTATTTTATTACCGTACCAGCAGTAAAGGAAAATTTGAACTAGTATACAAGATAAATAAGATAATAATGCAAAAAAATCGGAATTGAATATACGCATTTTCGATAACTGAAATACACTTGAACAGATGACTAAAGCGGCTGTGGAAAATTGGGCGAACAAAGCCATAGAAAATATACAATTTATATTTTTTGTAAATCTAAAATGCAAAGAAATTTAAAATGATAATGCATCGTATATTAGTATGAGAATGTAAAAATAATACAATGTAAGAGAATTTTAACTGATATAAGCAATTGTGATGTTGAATAATATCCTTTAGAATATCGAATTCGTTATGAAAAATGTTCTTTCCAATGTTTTTCAACTCTTCTAAATTCTCGACTAAGTGTGGTATTTGTTGTATTCGATACTTTAGAATCTGAAGCTGGGCACATATTTGCAACATCATACCCGTTATCAATGTATCATTTGCTACATGCAATGATGCCGCCGTAGCATTTCCAATTAGTTGATGAATAAAAAATATTGTATAAAAACTGTTGGTATAATTATAAGGAAGCCAAGCAGGAAACGGTAATGTTTTTTGTGGCATGTTAATAAATAAAGATTGTAAAGATATCATGAACACGCTTGATTCTATCAGCACCAAATAATAAATAGTATTTGATCTAAAAGCGTAATTGTAAAGGTAATTATTGCAGACACCGTTTTTTTTTTTTTAAATTCTGTTGCTTAACATAATTAAGATACATCGCTAACAATTCTACATTTACTGCAAAAATTTTCAGCAGACATGTCAGCAGTGTCTGCAGATCATATTCCAGTGAACCCAATTCCACCGAATTTTCTGCAAAATTTTAATAATAATAAAAAGAATAGTATATTACGTGATAAGGGAGACAAAACAAGAATAGTCCCATATTACACGTAATTTGGCGTGGCAAACGTGCCATCTGAGGCATTCTTTTTTTACTTCCCATATTACGTATACTATTTTTCAGGATAGCGGGATGAAATCATAACCTTTCTTCCCGGCGCCCGATCGAAAAGATTACGATTTTGTATCCGAGCCGAAGGCGAGAAAAAAGAATACCTCAGATCATACGTTTGTCACCCTCGCTTTCGGTTCAGGTGCCAATTTCCGTGCGATGTTTTCTATTTTACCTCCCATGTTGCGTATACTATTTTTCACTCTATCGAGGCCGAAATTGCAATCTTTTCGATCGGGCGCCGGGAGGAAACCTTATGGTTTCATCTCGCTAGCATGAACACACTTTTTTGTATTTGAAGCATCCACTGGTGAACATTTAAATTCCTGGTGAAAATATCTTGCATACTCCGCGACTTTATAAATAGCAATCTAACCTTGCAGTTTTATCAAAGTCTGCTTGAATTTTTTCTTCATTTTCATTACGAAACTTACACAATTTACCGACCAGAACGTTTGATAATTTAATAAAGTCGTTTCTTTTTAGTAATATGTTTCCTGCTTTAAAACAAGCACTGACTATAGACAATAACATAAATGAATTTGCGGTAAACTCATCGACATTTTTTACAGATAGTACAATGTTCATCATTTCTGACAATGCAAAAGAGAAAATAATGGAAAACATAATAACAGTGAAAATATTATAAAAAAAAACGGGTAAGATTGATTTCCATGATGGAGGCCTCCAAAAACCGAAGATGCCAAAAATTATGAAGGTCAACGGCAATATAAACATATTTTCCATTTGTCAACAAACTATGTAATGCACACTTTATATCAATTCTTGTCTAATACAATTTCTAAAATGCGAAATAAATGATAGTCGATGCATTGGTACAGTCTCTATATTACAAGACTTCTCCATAATAAGTGGCAATTAAAATTCGCAGAATAATAAATATCAATATTGACCTGCACTTATACATGCATTGCATAATTACAAGATATATAACTTAATGTCTATAAAGACCTCTATATTGACGCATTACTACTTATCCAAGTTTACGGAAAGAAACTTGAGTAGACAATAATTTACGAATAGCTTTGACAAATAATTAAAAAGCAATATAAGTAGGAAGGTAGCTAAGCCGGTTTTATCAATACATAACTTTCTTACATTTACAGTCTATTCCAAATCGGTATTTTGATAAAATTAAATTGAAGAAAAATAACGGTGGATATGGTTTATTTAATGGATTCCATCATTTAAATAACCTATTTGATTGTTTATTTTAATAAATATGGAAACGAAAATTCTATACACTAAGCACATTGAATACTGAATACGACGTTTTAACAATCTGAAAAAGTACATTTCATAGTGATTTGCTAAATTAATATAATAATCTAAATAAAAAGCACTCACACTTGTAAAAGCTGCATTCGACAGCGTGATAACGTATCCACTACTCAGAATAATAGGCTTAGTAGTTCTTTGAAATATAATCATAAGATCTTTCATTCCTCTAGGACTCAGAGATCTCCAATCACAAAGGAAAATATTATTTCCTAAATCAACGCTCTAAAATAGATTAAACAAGTAATAATTAAATAATTAAATTTATCTTAAACTTTATAAGGAATTATAAAATAATTAAATTACTTTAATCGCATACCACTTTCTTGTTGTTAAAAACATTTTAATAATGTATTCGATAAATCTGATTCGGTTAAGAAAATAAAATAAAATATTTTATATAGAACATACCCTTAAAGTTATTTCATTGCCATACCATGTATAGAGAAAAATTTGTAACAACATACAAGATGAATATAGTAAAATTGTAGCAAAATCCTTGACTGTCGTAACTACCGCTAGATTGTAGGTGCAGACACACAAAACAAATATGCTTGCAACAAATTGAGACAATATTACAAATACAAAAATATCGTTAAGTATTTCTGTCAACCTAAAAGTAATATCATTTATAAATCGTAATTGAATAAGACCAAAGGAAAACATAATCTATGCGCAATCATTATTGAAAAGTCAATTCATTTTTCTTTTTCCGATTTTTAAAGGATTCATGTTCGATTATTCAATAGTATATTAATCTAAAATGTTTTTTGAGTGTCTATCTTATATATACACGAATTAAGTTTGAATTTACTGTTTAAAATGTTGCATAAAGTGTATGTCGACTTCCAAAAAATAATATAATCTTATTATCAGCAATTTGATAGGATTTTTTTATAACATTTCTTCAAACGTCTAAAATACATAGCTTAATGTCTAATAATACCTCACTGGCCGTTCGTAACACGGCCCGATTAATCTCGAAAAATCTTACTTATACGTAGTAGAGGATAATACGGTATACTCACGTAAAAATGTGTAAATGATGTCGAATCAGTTTTACAATCATTTCTTTTTCCATCATCAAGACATCCTTTTCAGATTTTCCATTTTGCCTCATTTCATTTAACTTTTCTGGTAATCGTAAAAATCTTTCTTGAAGAATTTCATATTGAGCGCATATCTGAATCATAAAGCCGCTAACCAAGGTTTCAGTTGCACCGTTGACAGTTGCAGCTATTGTTACAGCCCAACTATGATGTAAATAGGACCAATAATAATAATTAACATTATCAAGTGAGTAAGGTCTCCAGCCTCGATAAGGCAATACTCTATCTTTTATATCTGATATGAAAAATGGCATGTACACGTACGTCACTACAGAAAAACTATAAAGAATAAATAATTTAATAGAATTTCCCCTGCAAGAAAAAGATTTAGTTATTTTTACACTGAAAAATAATTGTAATTATTATAAATTAATAATTTATTAAACGTTATGCGCATGCGGTATAATTTTCAAATAGTATTTTGTAGAATTAAATAATAAAGACTATTATTATAAACAAGTTTTAAGCGGATGAATTAATTGTACTCCAGTTAACGAAGAAACGTGTAAAATTATAATGATGAAAATCAAAAAATAAAAAGTCCATGGAGGTTTCATTGTAGTCAGCATTTCTCGTAATGTGATTGGTTGAGCTGTAGGTGTAATTTTGTTTTACAAATTGTTTGTTCTGACACTATTTAAAAAAAAACATGGTTATTATGAAGAAGAGAGAATGGTGAGGGAGATTAAAAGAGCATGCAAGAGGACGGGAGATATATAGAGTTTTTGTGAGAGACCGAAAAGTAACGGAAAAATAAGGAAATAATATGATAATAAATAATTTTACTAATTAGCTTAGTAAAAATTGTAAGTTATAAAATTCCTATAATGCTGTTTCCAATTTTACTACAAATTTTAGTATAATATACATACAATTTTGAGAAAACTTATTATTTATAAGAATAACTTGAATATTATAGAAATTTTAATATATTTTTAGTAAAATTACAAAGGATTTAATAAAAATTGAAATTTACTCGGTAAATATTACAAAAAACATGAGTAAGTTTTATAAATCAGCATATAAAATATGTATCAGTACATAACGTATACAGTGATGGTCAGTTGTTGAAGATGCACTCTAGTCTTAGATAGCTTTAAATCATTCAAAACACTAGGTGGCTTTTCGTAACTCGCAAGTGTTCAGCAACCAGTTCAATTGTTATATAAGGGCGATTGGCTTTCGAAAGTTTAATAATGTATGTTCTATTACCGACGGTAGTATAAGAAATTTAATCTAGTGCGATAGGGCGAGCGAATTAATAATGCGTAATATTTAATAGTAAAAGCGATGATTGTTATAATAATAAACCAGAACCGTGAGTTAAAAAGTAAAAGTTAAATAGCTGTGATAGCGTCCCCGAAGAAAAAAGAAAAAGTTTAAGGATACATGTTTCGTTTGAATTTTAATTCAAATGAATTTAAATATTATTTCTTTGCATACAAAATTTACTAATCGTTTTAGTGAAAATTCGAATATGAAGTAGCAAATATATTCATAGAATATTTAACAAGATTTGATAAAAACAATTTTTTAATTTTAACTTCGTTACAATACTTTATTGTAATTTTTCGTAGAAATTCTTAGAAATTTTATTTTTCATTTTTCTCATTATAGGTACTATAGGTACCATAAACGTCACACCAGATGAAAATCTACTTTAACGCACTTATATTGGAGTATACTTTTTATTTTTTTCACCAATTTTCGACACACAAATTATTTTATAGCACTCTAACCTCAAAATGGCTACTTTAATACCAAATTTCGGCTCTCGTGCTATAAAATATCGTATGAGACTAGTGCGGAAGTGATTATTTAAGGTGTGCGACTTTTCACCCTCGCTTCGCTCGGGCGCAAAACATCACACGACTTAGATAATCATCATCCGCACCAGTGTCATAATATACTATAAAAAATTTTCTGTTTTTTTTTGAAGCTTTTTTTCTTCACGGATTCTCACGTGAAAAGAGTGTTTATACGTATAACTTACCAATCTTTAGAAAGTTTCTTGTAAAAGTAAAAAAAAGTAAAGTTAATAAATTAAATTGCTTGAACATGAAGCTTACGAAGTACATGCATATCTTAAAAGCTATTTAATACTAGAAAATTCACGAAAAATACGTTTACTTAAGATAAATTACTGCTGTTAGCTTATGATTAAAACCATAATTAAAAATTCTTACTTGGATTCATTGTCGAATTTCTTTTGTATAGCTTCTTCTCTAGGTGTATGAGGTACAGACAAATCTTCAAAAAACATATCTACAAATTTAATAATTTTACTATGTTTTGTTAAGTAACTAATATTTTTCTGCGAAACATTCATCACATTAACTAATTGTATCATATTTTCTGTTATTTGCTGCACATTTTCAGCAACTAAAATAATATCTAAAATTTCTGATATCATAAAAGCATAAAATACAGTTAATTGAAAAGTAGTATAAAAACGGTATAACCAAATAGCGTATTTAGACTTCCAGTCTCTTGGTCGCCACATTCCCATAACCGTCAGTATAATAAAAGAATAAGTGTGCATTTTTTATAAATTAATAAAATAATATTTTACAAATAATTCACTAATAGCGATAGACCTTTTTTACTTGTACCTGCAAAATCCATCACACTACTGTTTATCGTCAGATAATTGCTCCAAAGAGAAGTTATTATTAGTAGAGTAGAAGCACTAGTGTAATACTTACTTTAATCATGCGTTTAGTACAAAAACTTTTTATGAGGGCCACTTTTCATTGTTTAATTATTTAAGTGTAATTAATGTGCAGGGTTAAAAAAAACTTACGCCTTCTATGATGAAATATTATTGCTTATATCGTCGTTGAACAACAAGCATTTCTTCTCTGCTCTTCAAAATTCAAATTGTTCTATAACGAAGTAAAACGCATATATCTTTTTAAAAAGTCTTTTCCATTAAAAGTGGCTATGTGAATATATGTGCGTAAGGGTGCAAATCAATATATCTGTACTTTAACTTGTACTTCACGAAATAATTTAGTAAAATGTTTAAAAATTTTAAAACTGTAAAAACTGATAATATTGTATATCTTGAAAATTTGGGTTTTAGCGATTTTAAAATTTTGCATTATAATATCTTCTCACTGGCTCCATGAATGCACAAACAAAATTTTTTTTTTCATGAATGTATTATTTTATCCTAAAAACTTAAAATATCAGGCATATATCGTTTTTGCATATATTTTCTTATATAAATGCATGTCCACATATGAGGACACTAATACTATTTGGAATAATAAGTGAAGAAATAAATGTGACTAGAATTATATTATTTATTTAAAATAAGTATATTTCTCGTATATTATATGTTGTAAAAAATTGATTATATATTTATTTAAAAAAAATAAAAAGCATTTTTCAACTAATAAAAACGCGCATAACACGATTTTTTAACGTTACAATCATTTTATTAATATTTTTGAATTATATACAGGGTGAGTCATTTTAATTCATCCACTCAAATAACTTCCAAAATAAGATGGTAAAACAAAAAATTTGTTCTTACAAAAGTTGTTTGGTACAAAGGAGGATCTGTCCGTACCATTAATTTTAGCCTTGAACTTTACTTTCAAGGTCATTTGAAGGTCAAAGTGACTTTTTTATAAAGGGAACCCCTATTTTTGACACCGGATTCGGAAAGAGCACAAAATTTTGGATCGAAAGTGCTTATAATACTTTTTTGACTAAACGCATAATTTTCGAAAAAAAATTTGCTCGAAAAAGAATAATTACGAAAAATATTTCTGACTTAGAATTATATGAAAAATATGGTGGTATTTTTTATACAATTCTAAGCCAGAAATATTTTAGTAATTTTTCGATTAGACGCATCCTTTTGAAAAAAAGAGAGTTTAAAAATATTTAAATGTTAGCGATTTTTTTTTCTCGAAAACTATGTGTTTTGTCGAAAAAGTATTACAAGCACTTTCGATCCAAAATTTTGTGCTCTTTCCGAATCCGGTGTCAAAAATAGGGGTTCCCATTTAAAAAAGTCACTTTGACCTTCAAATGACCTTGAAAGTAAAATTCAAGAATAAAACTAATTGCACGAATAGATGGCCCCCTTTGAACCAAACAACTTTTGTAAGAATAATTTTTTGTTTTACCCTTTATTTTGGAAGTTATTTGAGTAGAGCAATTAAAATGTCTCACCCTGTGTATTAAAGGAATTATAGAATTATGAATATTAAAGGAATTATACATTCTAGAAATAAAATAATGATATATGATCAATAAGAACACTTACCGGATCAGTAACCGTTTCTCTACTGATGTAGTTGTATGAACGACTAGTGTACACATATGTAGACAAACATTAATTACTTTGCAAATGGTTAAGACTGACTCTTTTGACATCGGCCTTGGGCTTAATGTTTTGTCTGCTTAAGCGCTAACAAAATAGTAAAACACGAAATCTTCCAAACTAAGAATTTTTTTTTTAAATTCTTCCTATTATAATTTAACAACGGTCACAATAAAATTTGCTCTCTTTCAGCTATAATTATAAAACGCCAAAATTAATTTATAATTAAATAACGCGATTACTTCTCGCAGTATTGTATTTAGAAAGGCTAATGTTACCAGTGATTTTATAAAAAGAAATTAGGGCGCGTTACAATCGTAAATTTAATATTAGTCCACGTATGAGGTAAGGGCAAGAAAAGGATTTAGGAGAGAGGGTTGGCTGGAGCACAGCAGGCTGAGTGAGTGTGTGAGTGAGTGCGGGTTATGGACATCAAGAGCCATAGGGTTTTAGGTTCCGCTGGATTAGGGCGGTCGGTAGCTGCTCGTTCTAGCCGAGTTGGTCCGCCTCTTAGCCGAGAGTGAGCTGGCACCTGGAGTATGAACTCCCCGGTTGAGGGTGGCAACCGGAATTACCGACTGAGTGGAAAAATCATGGGCTAGGTGAGTACCCAAGTACCGTCCTGCGCCTGTATGCTGGAGCGCGAGGGGCTTAGGTCGGCATATCAGCGAGGCAGCGAGTGGGAACTTGCGCGGCACTCTCTTTCACGTTACCCAAAAAGCAGCATCGCCTCGAGAACTTTTCTTTTATAATTTCTTGTAAATTATTTAATAATTAATTTGGTAAATTCACGGTACGTGTTCCCTCGGGAGCAGTGAGTCTTTAATAGTTTGTGAGTGTGAGCCTGGAGGGACCTTGCTGTGTGCCAGCCACTCCGGGGAGAAGGAGGTTTGGGGAAATTGCGGCGGTACTCTGGGTCGTGTTCAGGAGTAATTGGTTTTTCCATGATTGTTTTGCTGTTTGGCGACCTCACGACTTTACCGGGCGGAGCAGCCGTGCTGATTCATCGACAAGGTTTTAATAAAGCATTTTAATTCTGTTACTTTTTCACTATGTCATATTGTTACCATTGATATTTCTCCGTATCAAACTCGTGAATTTTACTAGTTTAAGCAAGTATATCAGACCGCTAAAGGTATGGTCGGTATTGAAGTAATAACAATAGTTTTTATTAAACATTTATCTGGCTTGGGTTGCTTGCGATTCAAGGACTCTAATGAGGTGTTTATCGTAACGGTCATCAATAATTATTTATTGAATTCGTGGCTAACTAAACACAGCATTATAGTGGATACCGGTCAGAAGAGTTTAAATTTTACCGCTATGAGTATTGCATCTTTTTTATTTTTATAAAAATATGACGTAATTTTATAAACTTAATTGTAGGATAAATAATAAAAATAGGATAGAAAGATAGTAGAACAGATGCTTGCAAAGCTCACACTCAAAAATGTCCTTCACTTCGTAAGGGAATAAACTACACGATAGATTTATGCAAGCTACCCCCTTCTGCTGTGAAATTCGAACAACGTTTTTATAAATTTTATTTAACTAAATTTATTTTTCAAAATAATTAACATTATTTATTCTTTTTAGACGATAATTTTTAATTGTTTTTGTGTTCTCGTCGAGTTAGGGGATGTCCTTCTATTTTAGATATTAGCACTGATGAAGAAGTTGAGGAGGAATAGACGGTCCATCCAATTCTATGGGTAGCACCAAGGTAGCTTTTACATTGGAAAATTGATTTAGATTCATTCAATGATCATTTTTACTTCTTTGAGGGCTTCCAAGCCTAATAGGAAAGCCTAACTTATAGCAAATGATTCATTTTATGAAAAGACAAAAAACATAAATAGCTTCAAGGTAGTCGGCAACAAGTTCCATTACGACAAATTTATTAAGTGGGTATAATTTCATTTAATCGATTTGCTGACCGTACACTTTAGGCTTTTTTTCATTTACCAGCTACAAAATAAAAAAAAAATAGTTTATTTTTAAGTCGCTAGTGATAAATTCCTTTGATTTGTTCGAAGACGATTGAAGGTGTCTCTTTCCGCCAGTGCTTTATCATTACGCAACTTTCTTAGAAGTTTTCTTAGCTGTTTACGCTGAGATTCCAATTTTACGGGTGGTCTCTATTTTTTCAGTTGTTCTGTGGTCTATCCACACTTTCCGTTACTCTTTCTTCCAACATTTTTGAGACACATCTCGTAGTTTGTTAGTGCGATATCGGTCGTACCTCCGCCAAGCTCTTGGCCAGTATCGCGAAGGCGCTTTTACTGTGGTGCAAATTTATCTGGGTAAAACGAATGTTGTTCTGTGCATTATCAGCACGTCCCTTTATTTCTCTCATCCTATTATCTTTCAAGACGCAACTCTAATGCTAGTTGCACTGGTTGTCTTCTGGCGAACTCCTCCAAGAGTACCCTGAATGTGGCCACACCGGTTGACCCCAAGTTTCTTCCTCTAGTTGCGTACCTGGTGGTGGCCATGCCCGTTGACTCCTTTGGGTGTGTTCCGCTTTCCTTTTTTTGTGGTGGCCGCTATACCGAGAGATTCAAGGGAGCGTATTTGTTTTTCTAATCTATCATAAACACTGGTTAAGGTCTAACTCGATTTATTCAGCACGATTTTCAACAGTTCACGCATATATACCTCGACCAGCAGGTCTTTACGACCAAAACGTCTTTGCATATCCTCGATTATGCTCGGGTAGTTTTCTAATGTCGGAAGAAAACTGTTAACATACTCACTTGTGCGCGAATTATCTACCATTAACAGAACAAGAAAGTCAAACTTTTCCTAAGGTGTAAGCTCTTTGTCGTCGTGCACCATTTTGAAATAGCTCCAAAAACCTAACCAGTTTTTTTAATCGCCGTCGAATTTCCTGATTTCTCTCTTCAATAGCTTGTATTTCCGTGAATTGTTTACTGTTGCTGACGCGACACCACAGGCCAACATTCTAAGAATCTGTGCATTCGTCGGGTATGGTGGTTCAAAATGATGCATTAGTTTAACCTTTTAGCTTTCGTACTTCGTCCTGTATCCATCAGCGACTTCCATTTTAGCTTTCAAAAACTTGCGGCGTCGTATCCTCCGTGTCCATCAGTGCATCAAAAATTTGTTTGTCGATCAAATCCAGCTTTTTCATTCTAATTTCTAGCACAGCGAGCCTGGCTTAAACTGCCGTCGCGTCTGGCTTATCCTTATCCAATTCCATGTTTAGCGTACCGAGAGCCTTTGTAAAGGCTGTGCGATGCACTATCCTCTTACCACTTATCCTCGTAACAAACAAAATCCAGTCCTGTCACGGTCGTCAGATTGTTACGATCCAGGATAAAGGTAAAAAATAATCTAATACACAAGAAATAGACTATTATTAATTTATGGGGAAAAAGAAAGACAAATGCCCTCTCTTACAAGCATCCATTGCGCACGCAGGCCGGACTGCAGCTAACTCCACAAGGAGGACAAATTAAGTATAGATTTTAATAATAGTTGTTATACAAATAAAATTTTTGTTAAAATCTAAATTAGACATCTTTTTAGCCTTTTTGCCTAGCTAATTTACTTTTACCCCTAAGTCTCAGATAATATTGCCAGATAATATACCAATAAGGTATAATATTTCGGGAATGAGAGCGTTAGATCCTGAAACTCTACATAGTTTATCATTGAGATATTAAGAGTCACCAAAACCAATTTGAGGTGAATACATCACTCGGATATGATGGCCTCTCCTTGTCAGTTGAAAATAAAAATGTTGAAATCAACGTTGAAAGTCAACGTTGATTCACGCAACAGTGTGTTCGTTCCCTGAGCTGTATTACTTATAGCTAAAAAATTACTTGTTAAATATGTAGCCCAAAATTCAGTACCAGTGTACCGGTGGCACGCCTATTACACAGAATAAGAGAAAAGAAGTACATTGTACTGTTACACAATAACAATATATACTAACTAGGAAAAGTAAAAACAGCTGTGTGAAATCAGTAAAATTGACATTTCTCAAAGTATATTTTATATTCTACAGAAAAAAAGATTAGACAATACTTTATCCTACGGTGTGCGAATGTTCGACTAACACCCCAGATTTAGCACCTAGGCGCTATCTGTAGCTTTCATTGCGACTAAGCGCCTACCGATCGTCCGGTACTTTGTTTATGTTTATACGCTTGTTCATACGCTCATGCGCGCGTCGCCAAACTGCAGCTTCGACTGACGCTGCGAACTTGCACGCGCGCACTTAGGCGATCTCAGCGCCAAGTCAACCTCACCCGGCGGGCTTTGATCTCTTGCTGCTCGACGGTGCTCGTGGTAGCACGCTCCGGTTTTTGCTCCTCGACTACGTCTGCTATTTTTATTTGGCTCATCGCTTTTTCATCGCTTCTGCTCATTCCTGTTTCGCTTCTACTCATCACTGCTTCGCTTCAGCCTCGCCGCTACGATCTGCATCTTTTTATCACCCGCTCAGCCAACTTCAACAGCAAAAAAGTTCTAAGTCCCAACGAAAAAAAATTCTTTAATAACAAGTTTATCCTCATTTTGCGCGGTATATAGTCCTTTATAAATAAAAAAATTTCAGATCAGATTTTGGCATAAGATCTCACGTAAGATCTTACGTAAGAACTTACGTAAGAACTTACGTAAGATCTTACGTAAGATTTTTCAATAGGGTAGTGTAAGGTTAGAAGTGTAAGCGGCTCGTCTCCCGCAATAAATACAATTAAAGTGCTCAATTATGGTGACTTAATTATTTCCCCGCCAGTTGCAACTACCTGTCCCAAAAATCATTTTAAGAAAATCTCAAATAACGCTATTATTGATTTTTCTCGCCGCGAGACATGGCAACGTCGTATATTCATTGTGCCAACGGCGATCACTGATAGGTGAAATTAAATCCTTAATAGTAAATGGCTGGATTAACCAATCATTTTCTAGTACATTTTTATACGGGTGCGGAAAATGATTTTTTGCGTCAGGAGACGTTTTCTGGCTGAGCAAAGCGAGGCTGCAGAGATTCACTTACGCACCAGTATGAAACCATATTTTTCTTCACGAGAGCCGCAAAATTCATGCAAACTTGTGTATTTGAGGTTAGAGTGGAGAAAACTATTTTCCCCATGTATAGCTCGCCGCTACGATTACAGCGGCATTATATGGTAAAATGTTTCAGATACACGTATAAATAATAAACAAGTTAAAACAATTTTTTAAGAATAGATGAAATAATATGTACTTGTTGATTTTGTTAATTCGATATTAGATTTCAAATAAGTTATATTTAAATTAGTGTTTTCTATGGGTGTGTTTTTAATCTGAGTATCTCTTATTGATGATTTTGCAGTCGATGACTTCCTTGATTCACTTACAGTATTAGATGTCTTGTTAGATCCAGTTATGGTATAACAAGTTTATAACGGATGAAGCGAATAATTTGGGAAAGTCAGTAATGAATTCGTGTATTTATTATGACGGCGAATTCGAGGTGAATGAATTATTATAAATAAAACGCGTAAGCGGGAGTGATAATAAAAATAATAACCTTATTAATAGAGTCGGTGTGGAGGTATACGCGAGTCGAGAGTCAAGAGGTGTCCGGCGTGCACTGAGCGATAGAGAATGATTAACAAGCAGAACCGGACATTAAGGAACCGCTACCTTAGATCGGCGAAATTACGGTGCCAATGATTAAATAAAAGTGCGAGTCGACGAAAATTGAAATAAGTAATTGAAATCTATTTTACCTTCTAAAAGTATGTGACGACTTGGATGCTTTTGTTATTGGCAAGGAAATCGCAGATAAATCTCTCACATTTGATTGCTCTAAAGTCGGTTGCTGACATTGGAGAATAGCCTCTATTTCTAAACTTTTATTGTAATATTGAGTGCATAAAAAATTCGATTATACTTACACATATGTCTAAGGTTTCTAAAGCCAGTGAAAGTTTGATTGCCAACTGCAAATAAAGTTAATACCTTCCCGAAGTTTAGTAGGTACTCATTGCCCTTGTTGGTGTTCACTTTATCAATTGGTGATTGCTGCTTGAGAACTTTTACATTTGTTTTCGTTTTCTCTTATTTGTAGAGTTTCTTAATTGTATACTACGTAGTCATTTTCTCTTCATATTCTTATCAGTAGTCCTTAAAAATAGGAATAATATAAATAGGAATAATTTAAATTGGGAGGATACTATGGACTCGCTTAAATTTATAGCGATTCCTTTTCGTAGGTAAGGGAAATGAATGTAGCTAAATATCTTCCAAAATTTTCGTTAAGTTGAATTAGATTTATTATGTCAGGGAAAACTGCAGCAGTTTAAGCAGTAATTCCCTTTCAAATAAATCTAAATTCTTTCCTCTAAAATTCTAAAGCAGGAAATTTGCGGAATTTTGAGAGAAAAACTCGAAAATTTCAGGATAAATATTAAGCAGGAGAGGAGGAATCGAAAGGCAGACACCAAGCCTTCTCGCTGTTTGAAATACTCAGATGTGCAGAAAATCAGCTCATAAGAGTATTACGGAGGGGAACTTCAATTTGTTAAAATAAATAGATTTAACAACATTAAATCTATTTAAGTGGAGAGAGAGAGAGAGTTTATATATTTTATTTTTATGTATATATATATACAGGGTGTTCGAAATGTTCCGGACCCCCCACTTATAACATAAAGTAAGCATTTTGGAAAAAAATGTTAAATACAAAAGTTGTTAAGTTTTGAAGGTTGAACTAAATGATGACCTTGGATTTGTTATTGGTTATCATTTTCAAGGTCATTTAAAGGTCATCTTCAGTTTTTTAAATAGGGACCCCTATTTTTTATTTCAGATTCTGAAAGAGCACAAAATTTTACATCTGGATATGTATCCACGTTATGGCTCAAAATGACCTACAGAGGTCATTTAGTGGTTAAATGATTATTTAGTAGCAGAAAGTCAAGAAATCCCGATTATTAAGAACTTTGGGTGTATCTGACGAAAAGAAAAAAAAAATTTCGTACTTTAATACTAAAGTACATAATTTGATTTTCTAGGACGAACTTTATGGTCACTTTAAAATTGGCCTTCATTTTTAAGGTCATTTGAAAGTTATCTTCAGCTTATTAAAAAGGGACTCATTTTGTATTCCGGATTCTGGAGGAGCATTAAATTTTAGGTCTGGAGATATGTACAATATCCACGTCATGGCTCGAAATGATCTACATAGGACACTTGGGGGTTATTAATTTCAAAAGCAAAATAATCTAACCGTTTTACATGAACAGTTTTTATTGCAATAATTTTTTGCAAGGGTTACGAGTTTCTACGCATGATTCATAGCATTTTCAGGATCGTTACTTGTACCTTAGAAGATTTTGCTCACTATTCTTTTTAGGAATCAGTTCATTTATAATTGTTAATTAACAATTGTTTACTCCTATTTACTTTTCTGTTTTCAAGAGTTAAGTGAAGTTCTCTTACTTCGAAATTCAGATAATTGTATTAATTTTCAATAATTGTACTTTTAATCGTAGTGAAAAATGGCACATCTTACTGAACGAGAAAGAATATCTTTGTTGATGATGCGAGGGTGGGGTGATCAAGAGAGAGGTTACAAACAGGTACAGCGTTTATTCAATGAAACATTCAGAGTTGAAGAAAACTACCCTATTTCAAAAGTACCGTAATTCGTACAATTAGACGTTTTGAAGAGACAGGTGGTATTAAAGATCGTCCTAAATCAGGTAGATCCAAATCATCGTCTAATGATGAAAAGAGCTTAGACGTATTACAATCATTTATTGAGGACCCCCATTGCAGCATCAGACGTTGTGCACAACAGCATGAAATGGGAGCTGCATCTGTGCACAAAATTTTGAAACTCAACAAATGGCATCCTTTCAAATTAAAGTTGGTACAGGAATTATCTGAAGATGATTTTGATAGAAGGGTAGAGTTTTGTGATGTAATGATGCAAATGATATCTGATGATCCTTTGCTCCTCAATAACATTGTTTTCTCTGATGAAGCCACGTTTGAGTTAAGCGGAACAGTGAACAGACATAATTGTCGATACTGGAGTAACATCAATCCACATTGGATGAGAGCGGACCACACGCAACATCCTGAAAAAGTAAATGTTTGGGCTGGCATATTTAATGGAAGAGTACTTGGCCCTTTCTTTATTGAAGGTAATTTAAATGCTGCAATGTATGAAAACATGCTTCGAGACCAAATTATACCTGCTATACGGAATTTAACGGGTGGAAATCTGGACGAAATTTACTTCCAACAGGATGGTGCTCCTGCACACTACGGTATTCATGTTCGCCGATATTTAGATGCAACATTTCATGATAGATGGATTGGGCGGAGAGGTACAATTGAATGGCCACCTCGGTCCCCAGACCTAACGCCTCTTGATTACTTCCTTTGGGGATACTTGAAGGATAAAGTTTATGTTATAAAACCACGTGACTTGAATGAATTACGCCAAAGAATCACTGATGAAATAGACTTGATACCTCAGCAAATCTTGCGAAATGTTGTTGCAGCCTTTTACAATCGGTTAGCACATTGCCAAACTGTTAATGGGCAACAATTTGAACAGTTGTTGCAAAAAGTTCCTGTCAACGACATTTTAAAAAAATTCAGTTTGGGCGAATAGTCCACTGTCTTGATTTAGTTAGCTGGGCCGCCGATAGTCCTGCCTTAGCTGACTGGGCCGCTAGTGTTCTTGTCTTAGTAGGCTGGGCCGCCGATGGTCTTGCCTTAGTTGGCTGGATCACCCATGATGTTACCTTAATTAGTTGTACCTCCCGTACCTGAGCAATAAGGCTCATTTTGATTAGACATTTTTTTATTTATCATTTTCTCCCCCGAGGTATGTAGTTGTTGGGCCTAAGGCTTATTTTGATTAGACATTTTTTTATTTATCATTTTCCCCCCCGAGGTATGTAGTTGTTGGGCCTAAGGCTTATTTTGATTAGACATTTTTTTATTTATCATTTTCTCGCCCGAGTTATGTGGTTGTCTGGCCTAAGGCTTATTTTACGCCAGTGTCAATTACACCTTCTACAATCCTAATGCAGAATTTAGCGCTGGTGCAAAATGGAGAATTACATCTAGGAGGCTTAATTTGGAAAACTAAAGTTAACCTTCAAATGACCTTGAAAATCAAGGGCAATGTCAATTTAACGCCACCATAAAGTTTGTCTTGCAAAATCAAATTACTTTAGTATTGGTCAGATACGCTCAAAGTTCTTAATAATCGGGATTTCTTGGCTTTCTGCTACTAAATAATCATTTAACCACTAAATGACCTCTGTAGGTTATTTTGAGCCATAACGTGGGTACATATCCAGATGTAAAATTTTGTGCTCTTTCAGAATCTGAAATAAAAAATAGGGGTCCCTATTTAAAAAACTGAAGATGACCTTTAAATGACCTTGAAAATGATAACCAATAACAAATCCAAGGTCATCATTTAGTTCAACCTTCAAAACATAACAACTTTTGTATTTAACATTTTTTTCCAAAATGCTTACTTTATGTTATAAGTGGGGGGTCCGGAACATTTCGAACACCCTGTATATATACTAGGGGGGGTGCCCCCCTACTCGCTCCGCTCGTCCACCCCCCATTTTTTGATACAAGCGAATTCTAGGAAATAATTGTTGCATTTTTCTCATTTTTTTACCTGTATACGATATGAAACTTCATTTACCCAATTGATTTAGCGATATTATTGAATAGATTTATTTTTTCAGTCAAATTCCAGAAGATAATTTTTTAAAACCATTATTTTATTTTAAAACTATTATTTCAATTTAAAATTTTCATCAACACGATAATTGCGTCATTTTTTAAATTTATTTACTAAATGCTCATTATTATCGTTTTCTGCTATGTCAATGATTAAATATTTCATAGACTGTAACGTTATACAATTTTGAAGTTAAATTAACTTTCATAAAATGTCGATTTTTCATATCTTTAAGTATCCAAAAAATTTCATCTATAATATTTTCGTTTGTATAATTGATTTTGGGATTTTTGTTACTTTACTTTATCGATCATAGTTTGATAAAAAATTGCCATTGGCTACATTTAAAAGCCAAAATTTAAATTCGATATCATTTTCCGAAATTATTTTATTTTTCTTTAATAACATACATTTAAAATTTTGTCGCAGTATACCTATTTTTCATAATTATTTTAATATTGAGGAGGGGTTGAGAAGGGGTTCAATATTGAGGATGTTCCTGAGGAGGGGTTGAGGAATATCACTGAGGAGGGGAGGGGGGAGGAGGGGGGAGGAGCGGGGAGGAGGGTGATAATCTTGGTTTTGACCTTATAACTATATAATATAGGGAGATATATTTGTATGAAAAAGAGCAGATGTAGGGAGAGAAATAGGAAAATACGGGGCGCAGTGAATAAGCGCTATATGTATTTTTCCTATTTAAAGGAGAGGAAATGGAGTTACCCTAAGGAACTCCTAGGAAAAGGTTGAAAGAAAAACGAAAAGGAAAGTGCAAATTGCAGCACCTTTCGCTTTAAGTTTGTTAACTTTTCGTTGACAATACGCAGTAACAAAGCACAAATGTCGAAAAGGAGACAGAGTAGTGTGAGAGGGAAAAGGGGAGCGAGTTGCCCTAAGGAACTCTAAGAAAATTCAAAGAAATTTTGTTAGTAAAATGAATTTTTAGTTTATTAAAAATAAGGTTATAATAAACTAAAAATAAGTACAAAAGGAGAAATATTTATGTCTAAGAAACTCCGGAACAGCGGCTACACAGAAGGGACGGGGCAGCGATGCGACCACTGTCTAGTCGGCGAGGCGATGATGCTCTAGGGTGTCACCTCGTAGACGGGAAATCGGCCTTTGCAGAAAATCTGAGCAGGAACTACTGCTGGAACAAAAGAGAGGCTCAAGATGCAGAGAAAGCTGCAGAGCGACTGAGGACCAAATTTCGACTTTTGCAGAGGGGCCCGCCCTTATATACTCTAGGGCTTTCCTCCCCTTGTGGGTCTTAGGTAGGGAGAAAAACTTTTTTGACTTTCCTTTACTTAGAATTTTATTTAGAAATTTTCCTTATATCTAGTATAAATGTTTGAATG
Source organism: Sycophila sp. Sp_5 (assembly GCA_018906775.1). Classification (NCBI taxonomy): domain Eukaryota; kingdom Metazoa; phylum Arthropoda; class Insecta; order Hymenoptera; family Eurytomidae; genus Sycophila; species Sycophila sp. Sp_5. Next base: position 331,776 of record JACCID010000130.1, on the reverse strand, counting down.
CGCGCTCGTAGTAGCCGCGCATTTACATGTATGTGTTTGTGTATTTGTGAGGTGTTTGCTTTGAGGTAGAGCAGAAAAGAAAGAAATTAAAATAAATCTGGGAGGGTCATTACACATTATTAAGCAACTCGGCTGTTTAATAAATGTATATAATAGTGATAAAAAAACTAGAGGAATCAAAATATGACTTCAAATGTATAACCTCGAGCTCATAAAGAGTCATGCAAATACAATATAGAAAAAAAACTGTATTTTTACAAATTATTTGAAATCCTTTTTTAGTTATCATATTAAAAGGCAATTTTTTAATATTATAAGATAAACATTTTTCTTTATAAATTTGAAGAATTCAAGAATGACGTAGATAATCGGAAATTTATTTATGTATTTATTTATTTATTTACCAGCAGTTACATAGTACAATTATAATAATTGATGTATATAAACAAGTTACAAAAGTAACCCAGCGTAGGAAATACTTCCTGTTTGCTGGTCTGGCTCAAATTAAAATTAAACTAAAACTAAAACTAAAGAACAGAGATAGGGGCCCCGCAAGCATACTTCCCGTCTTTATGCCTAGTGACATCGTCACTAGGTAAAAAACTTTTTGATATAACTTGCAGGGCCCGTTCCCTGTGTTGTTGGTGTTGTTGTGTGTTTAGTGTTGTGTCAGTTTTTAACTCTAATATCTTATCTCCAATATCAGATTAACATAGAATTAGCTTTTGTGTACATTTCGGTAGACGCATTTTTTTTTCCTTTTGTATGCTTCTTTTTCGAAATTGTTGAGTCTCTTCGGGCAAATTAGCCCTATTGCACATGTTACCCTGTAATGTGGAAATACTTCATTATGTTCTTTGGTGGATTTACATTTACAAGAGGATGTGAATATGATTCCGTCCAGATCTATGATGTCTAGGTTTTTGTTTTGTCTTGAGATAGGTTGCATGGAATTTGTTAATGTTTGTGTACACCTGTTTCCTCTATCAAAATAAAGATATGCTTTGTTATTTCCTAGATAGCTAATGTCACCATAAGACATTCTTATTTCTTTAGATGTTTCAATTTTTGTTCCCGGAGGATTCGGACTCAGTTTCTGCAAGCTTTTATTATTGTTTGTTTCTGCTTTTTTATCAATTATGGTGAGTACATTATCTATCGTGTGGTGTATTTTGTTGGTATTTGCAGGTGTAGTTTCCTTTACTTTTCGTTTATGTACCTTTGTAAATGTCTTTGCTTTGACGAAGTGTATATGCTTAATTGTTTTTAGTGTTGGGTAATCACACAAAGTGCAGTCTTGTTTTATTTCTTTGCATCTGTACTTTGATTGTTTATGAGATTCTTAATTATGTTTTCAGCTAATTGAGATAATGGGAAGATATTGTTATGAGTAATATTGCACAATTTTTCCCACTTGTAATTTGTCATTCGCCAATGTGTTCTCTTGTGATGGTGATTACAGATTCTTTTTGCACATCGAAAGAAAAATGTTCTCATTTAAGGGGATGCCGATCTTAACATATATTTGTATTTGCATTATCAATTTAAAATATACTGTAATATAATTTGTAACGGAGCATAATTCAAATTTTCCCGCAAAGTGGAAAGACGAAGGCGCAGGGGCGGTCCTGCTTTCTCGTCGTGAGACGGAGCGGGTTCGCCAGTCCGCGAACGAAGGAGCGCGCTGGGGGAATCGCGCGCGGCGATTGGACGCAGTGGCGCGGCAACGGCCACGGCCGATCGGCGCGCAGCTCGCGACGAGCAGTACCGCTCGGAGAAGCACGCACGGCGGAGCCCATTGAAGGAAGCACTGACGAGAAGCCGACGGAGAGAACGCAGTAGCATTCGAAAAGTACGGTCGAGAGGTTTGAGAGGATTCTTCCTCTCGCCACTCCCGGAAGTTCGGAAAGGCCAGCAGCCGGCAGGTGTCGACGACGTTGTTACGTCGAGCAGGGAAATAAGAATAAAAAGGCAAAGGGGGCCGCGGAAGGAGAAGTGACGAGTGAGGCCGCGGCGTTGCGGCCCCAAGGACAGCAAAAGGTCCCACCAGTGAAACCTCAATTCGTTAAGGCGCCGCAATAACAGCAAACTGGATGGGCGAACGCTCAAGGATCCAACCAAGAGGCGGGGAATAGTAGAGGGGCGAATCAGCAGGGAAATGGAAACGAATCAAATAGAAGAAATATAAGTGGCGAACAGAGCAGGGGTGGAGCAGGTAACGGACCTGTGACCGCGATTCCGAGATAGGCATCTTGGAATGCGGCCAGAGGCCAAAAACAAGGAGAAGCACTTGCGCAAGGTTTGGTGCCTCCTCAGAATGCATAGAGCCTCGGAGTGCCCAGAAGTGGTTATGTTATGCCTGCGGAAGAAAGGGACACCGAATAACAGATTGTACCAACAGAGCATGGCAAGCCCCGACAACAAGCGGTGTAAAATGCCAAGGGTGCGGAGCAAGTGACGTGACAGTGTTGTCATGCTTAACTTGCGCCCCCTTATTGAGGGCGGGAAACGGCCAGTCCGGTGGGCAGAACGCTTAGAGTATGCGCCCCGGGTTAGAGAGAAAGAAGAAAGGAAAGATGAAAAAGGCGAGGCCCCGTCCGACTCATGCGGAAGAGGACGGAAGAGCCCCTTTGAACTGAATTTAAGATCGATAGTGGAGACGAGGAAGAAGTGGAGGAAGAGAAATAGAAGAAAGTGGCTTGGAACTAGGAGGGGAATGGAATCAAGGTGTAAATCGTTGCGCAATTGGCGATCCGAAAGGAGAGCGTTGCGACGCATGATTGTAAGATTGTGGGAAAACAGAAGACAAAGCGCAAGTTTAGAGGAAATAAAAATAGCAAAGTGTCGGTTGAACAAGGCGAAGATGCTAGTGGCGTTAATGAGAATAAAGAAAGAGGAACAGAGGAATATGTGGAAGAAGCTTTCGCCGAAAATCGTTACTTTCTCAAGATACGAATAGACGGCGAAAGTTATAAGGCGTTATTCGGTCCAGGAGCGATGTTGTCTATAGCAGGTCCGAGAATCGCCGAAAAATTCCAAGGCCTTCTGAAAAAGACTAACTTTGCCATTAAAAGCGTGTTAGGCGGAGTGGAAACTGCGGTTGGAATCTTAGACCTGGCTATAGTTGTTGATGGCGAGGCGGGAATCTTGCCCTTTGAAGTCGTTAGAGGTTTAGCTCATGATTTCTTGTTAGGCATTGATTTCTGTCGCCAATTTCAAATAGACGTGCGAATGGCAGAAGGATTGTGGCGTACAAGGAAGGGACAGTGGCGAGAATTCATTAGAAGTGAGGGTGAGGGAAACGGTGCAGAGATTGACGCCGAATGTGCGGGTCTTTCTGCACTTGACGAGGAAAAGGAGATGAAAGTGAAGCGGTTAGTGGCGCGATTGCGTGAGCAACAGGCGAAGTGCCCGGGCGTGTCGACCTTGATTGAGCATGATATCGATGTTCAAGTGGCGCCGCCGGTGCGCCAAAGGTATCGAAGGATGTCGCCGAAGATGTTAGAGGTAGCTAGAGAAGAAGTAGAAAAATTAAAGGCTAGTGGCGTTATTGAAAGGTCGGCTAGTGACTGGTGCAGAGCACCAGTTATTGTTAAAAAGCCTGACGGGACATAGCCTTTTTGCATCGATTATAGAGATCTAAATAAGGTTTCGAAACATGACGCCTACCCGCCTAAGACTTAGGACGCTATTACGGATAATATCCGCAAGGCGCGATTCTTCACCAAAATTGATTTAAAAAAGGCATACTACCAAATTCCCATGGAGAAGGGAAGTCGGAAGTATACGACTTTTGTCGTTCCTGGCTCAGGACTGTGGCATTTCGTAAGAATGCCGTTCGGCCTAATGAATGCGGGAAAAACGCTTCAAACGGTGATGGACGCATTGTTTGGTCCCGAACTCGAGCCTAACGTGTTTGATTATTTAGACGATGTAATTATTGCAACGGATGATTTTGAGGAGCATCTGAGGTTAGTGGAGTTAGTGTTGTCAAAGCTAGCGTAGGTGGGGTTGACCATAAATATCGACAAGTGCGAATTTTGCATCCCCCAACTCCGATATCTGGGATTTCTGGTCGACAGCGAAGGTTTAAGACCCGACCCGGAAAGAGTGGCGATAGTGGTAGAGTATATAGAGATTCCTAGGGATGGTTGGTTGGTACGCTCGGTTTATAAAGAGCAATGCTGACTATAAGGTTCCATTGGTTCGTTTGTTGCAGAAGAATAGAACTTGGGAATGTGGAGACGAGCAACAGGAATCGTTTGAGGAGCTGAAAAGGGCGTTAACTCGCGCACCTGTGCTCGCTCGCCCGGATTTCAGCAAGTCATTCACTATTCAGTGCGATGCGAGCGATTACGCTATAGGGGCGGTGCTTCTCGCAAGACTTAGAAGACGGAGAATACCCAATTGTGTACGTAAGCCGCGTTTTTTTCACCGGCAGAAAGAAATTATTCTACCACAGAGAAAGAATGCTTGGCAGTGCTGTGGGCAATTATGAAATTTCGGCCATATCATGAAGGCTGTAGATTTACCGTAATCACGGATCACAGCTCACTCAAATGGCTAAGAAATTTAAGAGAGCCCACGGGCAGATTGGCCCGTTGGGTCCTGCAAATGCAACAGTGGCCATTTGACATCGTCCACCGTAAGGGGACGATGCACAAGGTGCCAGACGCGTTATCACGGCTAGAGTGCGGAAGTGAAGAGATAGCGGCTTTTGAGGGAATCATTGATGAGAATTACCTCAAGCTGCGAGAGGAATTAGTAAGAGCACCGTCTAAATATCGAGATTGGCGAGTAGAGAATGGCAACCTTTATCTTATGCGACGCGATCCGATGCTAGACTCAGTGGCTAATAGAGAAGAGTGATGGAAGTTATTGGTGCCAGTGGAAAGGAGGGAAGAAATATTAAACGAAGCCCATTATGCGCCGTCGTCCGGTCATTTGGGAGTCGAAAAGACCTATGACCGGATTGCGAGAGAGTACTATTTTCAAGGTATTTTTTACGACGTAGTTTCGTATGTCAAGCAATGTCCGATCTGCCAGGAGTACAAAATCCCCCAAACAGGCGCAAAGAGACTAATGGGAAGTAGAATAGTGGAAAGACCGTGGGTAGTGGTGGCAGCCGACGTAATGGAATTTCCACCTAGTAAAAGTCAGAATAAGTATCTGTTAGTGATGCAAGATCTGTTTACTAGGTGGATTGAAGTAAAACCATTATGTAAGGCGGATAGTAAATCAGTGGCGAGAGCTTTAGAGGAATTGGTGATATTTAGATGGGAAACGCCAGAATATCTAATAACGGAAAAATGAAAGGAGTTTGACAATCAGCTCCTAAAGAAATTATTAAAAGACTATGGCATCAAACACAAAACTATGCCACCCTATTGGCCACAAGCTGATCCGGTGGATCGTAGTAATCGTACGTTAAAAACAATGATAGCGACATTTGTGAAGGCGGATCACAGAGACTGGGACAAACACGTGCATGAATTCAAGCACGCCATTAATACGGCTGTGCAGAGTTCGACGCGCGTGTCCCCGGCCTTTTTGAATTTTGGGCGAAATCCATGCCCGGTGAAAAGTTTGAGGCGACAAATAGAAAATCGAAGGAGTATAGAGTGTATTGCGCCAGAGGCATGGATGGATCGCTTGAAAAGGTTAGATGCGTTGCGAGACGTTAGATTAGTGGCGAGAAAGATTGATGAAGCAAGAGAAAGGCAGAAAAATGCGTACGATAAGGGGAGAACGGATGTAAGATTTAATATAGGTGATAGAGTGATGAGGAAGACTCATGTGTAGTCGAGCGCGGCTAACCGATTTTCGGCCAAGCTATCTCCAAAATACAAGGGGCCGTTTGAGATTAAAGAGGTGTTATCTCCGGTCATATATATTTTGGAGCGAAACGAGCATATCGGCCAAAAATTGGCAAAGGCGCACGTATCTGAAATAGAAAAGTACATAGCGCCTAGAGGCAGTGCAAGAATTGAATGGAGGTTGACTAATCTTATCTTTTTTGTTGTTACAGAGATCATGGATAGCGACGGAGAAGAGAGGATGGAAGGAGGCTTGCCCCCGCACTCACCTCCGGATGACCAGGAGGCCTCTGAGGAGAGTACGGCTCCAGTGCAAGCGGATCAACCAGCGCCCTTAGAAGAGGCACACCTTCTTCGTGTGTCGATGGAGGCGAGTGGTGACATCGCGTCGGCGAGCCGGACTTCGTGTCCCGGGGACTTACTCCCTGCGGTCGAGTCTCGAGCTGGCTGTCGCGGCAAAAATTTAAGGAAAGTTTTTTATATTTTGTGCGTGGCTCCGAGAACCAGGCTGGGACTTTCCTACGTCCCCCAGGTGGCCACGTTACAAATTAAAATATAATTTAAATCTATATAAAATAAAATTTGAAGTATAAAAATTGTTCATTGAATATATACACTGTAATAAATCTTGTTGTAAAATTACTACACTTAAGGGGGGTAATAAAGCGACCTACTTTAACTGTAACAACTTTACTATTGGCTTTCGCAATTTTCCAGCCACAAGAGTAGAAGTACCACCCGTACAAGCATAATTACCGTTCGATGCAGTATTTTTAGTTGTCAGCACATGCCCAGGTTTTGTGGTAGTAAAAATGCTAATCAATTTTAAAATTATTATAACAAATGCAAAGGTGCTAGATAATTTGTAATTTTACTACATGAATGACAATTTGTAGAGAGAATAATTTAGTAAAACTTAAATCAATTTGCATATAAAAATAACTTTATTTTATAATTAAGAATGAAAAACAAATGTTTTCTAACCAAAGTTTTATTAAAATACAGTCTTATTAAATTGAAGATCGTTGTTAAATATTTTAAATAGTAATTAATTTTCAATATTTAAATTTAATTTAGAAAACTTTAACTTAATGATGTGACTTTTGGCCCAGGACTGCTTGGCGTCTGGATTCTCGACGTCTAGACGTGAGGAATTCCGGAATCGAAGCGAAGCCTGTGTTCGTTGGCCAGGAAGTAGAGCCTGGAGTATGGGCGTTCGAAGGGATTTTTTGTGGTAGTAAAATGGCAATTGTACTTGTACTATTATTTGTTAGAACGTAAATTTACCAGCAAAGACGTAAATTTCGCCGTCATTATACTAGTAAAATAAGGACACTGAATGTGGATAATAATGCGATGTACATTAACTGTAAGGAATTTAAAATTGTGATAGTAAAATCGCTACTGTCAGTAAAATCGCTACGTAAAAATACTAGAACGTGGTAGTTTTACGTCGCTTAGTGTTGCAATTCACAACGTAAAATTACATTTTCTTTTTTTACAGTGTATGGTCTTTGAAGTTAGACTCTTGGAGGTAAATCGAGACATCAAAGCGTCCGCCGATCAGGGCATCCAACAATAAGAGTCTGGACTGCAGAAACTCCGCAGGAAGCAAGTGCTCTGACCGCGCCCTCTTTTTGTAATCAATTGCGCGGCATAAAAGTACGCCAAAATCTTGTTTTCGCGCGCCTAGTATCGCTTGCTTGACTGCTATAAATAGCCCTGTAGTCGCGGCGCGTTTACTCTTTCTACTCTGTCCACTGCGTCGAGCATTCCAACTACGATACCCGTCTCTGTGATTTTTATTGTAAATACTTTGTTCATCAGTAATAGTCCGCGGTGCGCAATGGCGCTTTGTAATACGTAAGGGTACCGGATCTCAAACTAATAAACTAGAAAGTTAAGTGCATATGGCAGTCTACATCATTTCTATTACCCATGCACCTACACTTCCCAAATAGGTGACCCCGAAGTAATTCGGGACCCACGCCACAGACAGCGGACGACGCGCCCTTCAGGGACGGCACCTGCGCTTACGAGACATAACCTGCAAGCATCGCAGCATCGATGATACACTCGCCGGTGAAAAACCCACAACAGTCCGGCGCGCAGGACGGAGGCATTGGTTCTCAGCAATAGCCAAGCGGTCAACCTGCCGACAACGAGCCAGGCGCAACCCCGCTCCAGTAAGAGCCGACTGAGAAGCAGCCGCACGCCAGCCAGTAACAGGTGCCCCTCAACGGCCCGCCACCAGATATGTATCAAACGGGACATGAGGGCATTCCACCGCCTTAGGCGGGCGTACAGCCAGCAATGGAGTCTGCGGTGTTATTGGGGGACTCAGTGGACCAGCTCCTGCACACGCTCCTGATGGACCTAGAACTCGGTGACAAGAAGCCCTCGCAGTTTCTTAGGCACATATGAGCACTAGCGGAAGACCGTGTCCATGGCGAGAGAGGACATCACAACATCTTTCGGCCCGTTCGAGTTTTTGGGGATGCGACTGGGTCTGCGCAACGCAACTCCCACATTCTAGCTATTCATGGATGCACTTTTACGGGACTTGTCATTTTCTTTCATCTAATGCTACATCGACGACATCATCGTGGTGTCACGCATCCACGAGGAACATCAACGCTACTTGCGCATTCTGTTCGAGAGACTGCACCAAGTTGACCTCACAATCAACCTCTCCAAGTGCCGCTTTGGACTGTGCAAGATCACTTTCTTGGGATATGAGGTCTCGCAAGATAGATACAAGCCTCCTGCCGAGAAAATTGGCCTGGTGAATGCAGCCAGGCCCAGCTTCCCTTCACCAACTGCTCCGCTCTCTCTGGTAACTGATGCATCTGATACTACAATTGGCGCTGTGCTCGAGCAACAGCTGGAAGGATCCTGACAACCAATTGGGTTCTTCTCAAGAAAACTATCACCGACTGAGAAGAGATGCTCTGCGCAATCGGGCCATCGACGTCGTTCATGCTTCAGCACATCCAGGCGTAAGGACGACAGTGCGAGAACTGACAAGCAAGTTTGTATGACCTGGAGTCCGAAAGAACCCCAACCGCTGGTCACGCTCCTGTGATGCATGCCAGCGTGCAAAAGTAAGCCGGCACAACCGGGCCGCGTTTGCATCTTTTCCAGTTCTAGACAATCAATTTGAACACGTTCACATGGACCTCATCACCATGCCGCAGGTAGAAGATCTGCGCTACTGCCTGATGATAATCGACAGATTCTCCAGGTGGCCAGTCGTCGTTCTCCTGGCTGACATGAGAGCAGAGACGGTAGTGATGGCCTTCATCACGTACTTGATTGCGCGATTACGACAGACCAGGTAACGCAGTTTGAGTCGGCCCTCTTCACAGAGCTAGCATACATGGTGGGTGCTGAGCGCATTCGCACAACGCCGTATCAGACGCAGGCCAACGGACTCATCGAGAGGTTCCACTGCACGCTAAAGACCGCCTTGTTGGAAGACCAGCAGGCCTCGCCTGCGGAAATGCTGTTCGCTACCACCCTCCGCATCCCAGGGGACTTTGTACAGACGAGCACGCCTGCGCTGCAGCACAGCTTTGTGGAGCGACTCAGAGGTTTTATGATAGACATACAGCCGGTTCCTGCCTCCAACCACTCCATGTACAGGCCATTCCAGCACAAGCAGCGAGCCACCTGCACCTACGTATTTAAGCGGGTGGCAGAATAAACTGCTGGAGCCGCCTTATTCCGGGCCTTACGAAGTGGTCAAGTGAATCAGCGACAAGGTATACGTGATTCGCATCCAAGGAGAGGAAAGAGCGGTTACCACGGACGGGCTAAAGCCAGCCTTCAGAGATAAGACGGACGACCAGCCACCTCTGCAGTCGACGACGTAGGGGACGCCTTTGCTTCCTCGCAGCAATCCGCTCAAGCACACTCTGAGGACGGCCAAGCGCACTTGCAGCAGATCCTGCAGAGCTGCAACCAAGCACACTCAGGGACGCATCAGTATATTGCAGCCCATCATCCACCCACAGTCGCAGCCAGTACTGTATGTTTAAGTATATTCACCTATAGTAAAAGGTAAATTTTGTTGGCTCATTTATTTAATTAATCGTGGTATAATGATTAATTATGGTATCTCTGCATATACAATATTTTTTGTATAATATAAATGTCAATATCTTTATCTGTTTTCTTAATATTTTTTACTGTTTTCACAGGTATACGAATTTTTAAATTATTTTCCTCATTACTCTTGATAGAGTTTAGTTAACCATGACTAAAAAACTGGTGTTGGTAAATATATTCCTATTTTTTTAAATGATCGTCCTTGTTTTCTCGCACGGAGAGAATTTTCTTACTATTCCAATATGAAACGTGTTACTGTTTTAGCATGCCCATTTTCTTTGCGATGAAAGCACGAAACGCAAACCATTGTCGTAACAACATTGAACGTTTCTAATATGAATAAATAGAATGCGAATCAAGCAACAAATTTTTACCTTTAACGTACCACGCTGTATCGCTGTCTCACGGAGACACTCAAATCACATGGTAGCGTGTATGCATCATTTGCAAGAGACTGGTGCTGTTTTGGTAACATGTCTTTTACAAATGGGTGCGAGCTTGACTGCGATATACGAAATGTGACTTTATATAGTCATTGCGGCTTATTGTATTAAATTTATTTTTATAAATGAAGCTCATTATTTATTATTTTTTATTAAGTTTATTATTACTACACAGTTAAAAATTTGTTCAATTATAAACATTATTTTGATATTTAGAATTAAACAGATACAAAGTTAATACCTTTTTTGTATATGAATCATTAAATTACATAAAGATTTTAGTGACACTAAATTATGTATTGGATTGCCAGAAAGTATACAAATATTTTGTTAATTTAATATACTTTTTTTTATGAATGATAAAGTACGTCAAATATTCCAATAGACATAATGAAAATAATAAATATTATTTTCTTACAATTAATTTATTTTTATTTGGAAAAATTTATTCAATTATAAAATACTCAGTAACTATAAACAAAGTTACACTGCTCATAATATAAAATTATTAAGTTTTTAAAATCGATTATGAATATTTATTCAAAATGTACAGCAAAGACGTTTATAACATGTGTATAGAAATGTAAAAATTAGATGGTAAAGGAATGAAATAAAAAAAATGTAATAATGATAAAAAATGTATTTATTGTTTTGTTTATACATATTATCTTGTGGCAATATACTCATGATAATTTTTAATTATAAATAAGCAAGGTGGTACTTTTGGAATCAATTTTATATTAATTACCGCAAGATGTTGATTTTGTAAATCAAATTGATATGCATGATAATAATCATCAAAAAATAAAGTTTCAAATTGATTAATTTGAAAATATATTTCTGAAAGATTATCAGTTTACAATAAAAAATGTTCTTTATAATTACAAATTGAGGACCTTCTTTCGTTATTTTTGCTACGATGTGTGTGTTCGCTCTGAATTTTTTACCAATTATTTCAATATATTCTAAGGTTTTTACTCTTACATTTGTATCTAAACTAGCATTTTCATTTTGTATCGGTCCAAGAGAAAAATAGTCATATAGTTCAGAAGTAGCTTCTCGTACATAGCAGATATGTAGCTGATGTCTTACGGCAATAGTATAATCCTATTGAAAAATCTTACGTAAGGTCTTACGTAAGTTCTTACGAAAATTTTATCTGAAATTTTTTTATTTATAAAGGACTAAACACCGTGCAAAATGTGGATAAATCCGTTATTGAAGAATTTTTTTTCGATGGGACTTAGAATTTTGTCAGATGTGTAGCAAAAATTTTAAGTCCCATAAAAAAAAAATACTTTAATAACGAGTTTATCCACATTTTGCTCGGTGTTTAGTCCTTTATAAATAAAAAAATTTCAGATCAGATTTTGGCATAAGATCTCACGTAAGAACTTACGTAAGACGTATCTGGACGTTTCGACGCAGGACATTTCATCGTCGGTCGTTTCATCGCAGGCTTTTTATCGAATGTCCCATACATTCCACGGACTTTTCATCGCGCCGGTACTTTGAGGGGCCTTATGTATATATATATATATATATATATATATATATATATATATATATATATATATATGTATTGACACGGCGTGTTTACTTGACACGCCGCGAGCAAGAAAGGCGCTGGGTAAAGGTGATGCCGTGGCCTAGGAAATACGATCGGAACCGCGATGGTGTTTGCTGTACCTCTTCCATTCGTTGCTCGTACCACTCGTTCTCAATTTCTTCAAACGCAACTTCAATCTTTCTCGTAAATCCGGGACAGTGCATCGGGGAGATGGTTGATCACCCCATTACGGTAAACGATCGTACGTCCCACTGTTGCAGTTTGAGTGCCCATCTGGCCAATCTTCCGGACAGCTCCTTCCGGTTCTGCTGCTACCCGAGAGCACCGTGATCAGTAATAGCCATGAGCGCATAGCCCTCCAGGTATGGCCACAGCTTCCTGATTGACCAGATTAAAGCCAGGCACTCCTTCTGGTTCCGTAGTGGTATAATTCGTCTGCGCGGGATTAAGCACACGGCTGACGTAGACGGTTGGGTGATCTCCGTCCTCCCCTTCTTGTGTCAGCACTGATCTCAAAGCGTAATTACTCGCATCGCATTGTACAGCAAAGGGTCGGGAGAAGTCAGGTCTGGCGAGGATGGGCGCTGTGGTTAATGCCTTCATCAGCTGGTCGAACGATCGCTGCTGTTCCCCTTCCCAGATCCAATCCTGACCCTTCTTCAACAATATGAGTAGGGGCACCTTCAGTTCTGCACCGTTCTCGATAAACCTCGCGTACCACCCCAACATTCCTAAAAACCGTCGCAACTGTTTGTGGTTCCTAGGGGCTGGGTACTCCACCACTTCTTCTATCTATCTTCTAGCTATCTTCTATGGATCTGGTCGCAATCCCTCGCGGTCGAGGACGAATCCCAAATACATCACACTGGAGCAACAGAATTCGCACTTGTTATGATTGACGACCAGTCCTGCCTCTTTTAACCTCTTCAACACGTACTCCAACCGCTTCATAAGCTCCTAAAACATCTTCCTCACAATAATAATATCATCCAGGTATCCGAATATGAAAGGCTCCACCTTTAGACCGAACAGTACGTCAATTAGTCGCTGAAACGCCATTGGTGCATTTGTCAGTCCAAAAGGCATTCTGGTGAATTGCCATAATCCGGACCCTCGAACCGCAAAAGCCGTATATTTCTTACTTGCTTGTCCCACCAAAATCTGATAATACGCCTGCTTCATATCTATCTTCGTAATAAACCTAGCTTTACTCAACTTATTCAGCGTTGTATTGACTCGCGGAATGGGGTATGCCACCTTCTTCGTAACCCTATTTAAGTCACGGTAGTCGATGCAGAACCGGTAACTTCCATCGGACTTCTTGACAATGACTGGGGCACTACACCAATCACTTTCAGAAGGCTCTATTATGCCGTCTCCCGCCAATTTTGCAACTTCCTCTAGAGCTACTTTCATCATCATTGGCGACATCCATCTTAGCCTCTGGTTGATCGGTGCGGCCCCCTGGAAATCAAAGTGATGCTGTGTCAATGTCGTCGCTCCGAGAGTCTCCGCTGGAGTCGTCGGTAGGTATCGGCTCAGTAATTTATTGATTATCTCTCTGCTCTTCCGATACCTCCGAGACTCCGGCGCACTCCGCAAAAATCTCATTTTCCCCTAATCCTCCATTCAACATGTGCCACCTACCGTCGCGTATTCTCCACATTCCTTTGACCATATCCACCTGGACGGCCCAGGTTTTCCAGAAGCGGATGCCCAGGATAACTTCTTGCTCTAAGGATAGAATGGCACGGAATACCATTTCTTGGTTTATTCCGTCCACCTTTATGTTTACTGTAAGGTTACCCTCGACTCTGGTGGTCGCTCCGCCAACTTCTTCTTTAACTGCGGTCATACTGGGTTAGAGCCGGCTTCTGAACCTCTCGGTAGGCCGTGCACCTACCAACGACGCTGCGGCCCCGGTGTCTAGGAGGGCCTCGTACCTCTCCCCTCCTATGTTCAACCACACAAAGGGCCGGCCGTTGCTGGAAACGCTCGCTACCTTCTTCTTGTCTTGGGGGATTGTCTTGGGCCTAGCTGAGCCTCTGCTGAACCCTGCTCAGCCCTTCCCCCTCCCAAGCTAGCTCTCAAGCTTTGCCGTACAAACAGGCCAAGATTTGGGCCAACTCAAAGCCTTTTGACGCGGGGGCCGGTTCGTTCACCATATTCCCACTCGCGAAGGCCTGCTTTTGTACTGGCTGCTCCTCTTGGCTCGGTTCCGTCATCTTTGGCAGCCCCCAGGGCCGTCCAGCTTGGATACCAAGGATGTACTGCCGCAAGATCGTCTTCGCTGGCGGACGTCTGGCATCGACTTCTGCGTCGCTGGGTGGTCCCCCGGCAACGTCGTTTTGTAGGGTTCTTGAGGCCACATCAAGTATGACGACCGGCCTGCCTATATTAGGCGAGGTCGTGGCTGATTTATTTGCCTCCTGATCCCCATTCGCAACAGATTGCCGTATCTCTTTGTCGGACCCACCCGTCGCGTCACAGTGGTCGTCGTCGTCCTTGTCGAAATCCACATCTTCGTCCTCATTCCCTTCTTCTTGCTCCTCTTCTTCGTTTGCCGATCCACGTGCGTAATGCTCTTCTCCCGTTTATTCCCTGCGGAGAGTCGCCATCATATGCCGTGCTTCTTTCGGCAGACGACCACTTCCTTCTTGCTGCTCTAACTCTTCAAAACGTTCCACTCTTTCCCATGTCCTTCCATCTTTCAAACCATCTTCTTCTTCTCTCCTTATCGTCACGTTTACTTCTCGTACTCGCGTTTCTATGCTTCTGGTCCCACAACCTCAAACACCTGTTTCCACACCATCTTTGTGGTGGCGATTGCTCCATCTTCTAAGGCTCCGGCAGCAGTATATGTCCCTGAGTGGGTCCTTAGACATTCCCCTGGACATAGGGAAAATCCTGGCTCTGTTGCTGCGCTGGTGCTTGTCACGCTGGTGCTCTCGTAGCCTACCAAGCCTGCCGCAGCGAAGCACATCCAGGGCAGTTCGGAATGTTAAGCCCTGGGTATCATACACCTGGCAATACAGCCTCGACAACGATGGGTACTAACTCCTCCTGTGTCCCACCTTGTTGCATTCAAAGCACACCGTCTGCGGATAGCGCCTCGCCGAGTGTCCTGATATCCTACATTGGTAGTAAACACCCAAGAATTATCTCGACTGCTGCACTCCGGATTGCTGTTGCTGCTACTGTTGTTGTTGCCCCAACTGTGGCTGGAAATCCAGCTTAGGCTGCGGTGCCCTTGGGTACTGCTGTTAGAAGCCACCCTGGGCTGCCGCACCCGTCGTAATTAGTAGCGCAGGTATCATCAGCACCTGCGCATACGTCGCTGGTACAGCCGCTTGCGTCTGCCTGGGCCTTGTAGCCGCCGCTGACGCCTGCGCGGTCTGCACCGTCGCTACTACCACCGGGTTTCTTGCTGACGACGCGTCAATACCTTCTTCTTTCTCGCCCCCCCTTTGAGATGGCTGCGAATTTAGTCACCTTCTGCGGCTTGAAAGCCGCTGCTGGCACTACCATCTTCTCCGCCGCTGCTCAAATGTCTCGATCCGCTTGTCCCGCATTCTCTGCCTATAATGCGAAAGCGAGTTTCTAATTGCCCGGCGTACCTGCATGCGCTGTGGCCTCCTTAGTGCCGAGTCAATTAGCTTGAAGTTCGAGATGAATCTTGCAATTGTCTCTACCTTTGCTTGTGTCCTCGCTCGCACGTCGTCCCAAATGTCTTCATCCGTCTTCTCGCTCAAAAACTGCATACGAAATTCCTTTTGGAAAGTCATGTCTGTCGATCTAACCTCACTCCACTGTACCATTTACTGGCACTTCTAATCAGCGTACATGGGAGTGCATGTAGCTGATCCCTTCCCTCATCCCTGTGCACCCGAAACAGTCTTCTAACCTTTCCAGGTAGTCCTCGGGATTTTCTTTTTCTCCAGAGTACTTCAAACTCCATCCCTGGAGAATCTTTATATTTCTTAAATCCCTATCGGAATCCTGCCTCGGTCTTGGCACTTCCCCTCGCGGTTCTCATTTCTTCCTTCCGGTCTGCTATTTCTTCTACCTTCCGACGATGCCAAGCTGCCTCCCGCGGCTGTATCTGACGTCGGCGTCCACTCCGCACTATATTCTTCTTCCGACCATCGCTCCCGTCTCCTCTGCATAGGTGCCTCCTCCGCGCGGACTACGTTCTTTCCCCGGCCCGACTTTTCGCGGGCGCCGGCTGAATTTTCTGGACCTTCGACGTCTCTCCTTTCTTCTCCTGCGGCACCTCTGGCAGTGGCGTCCTCACTTTCTCTGCTGGTTCCGCTACCCTTCTTTTCACTAACCTTCTTCGAACCTTTCGCTCAACCCTCTCTTCAAACTCTTCCATCTGCGACTTTTGTCGCGGCATCTTCTGTCTTCTCTGCTCTTCCACCAAAGCCTGATCTATCATCCGGTTCTCGGACAGTTCCCACATCGAGAACCCTGGCGGAGCTTGCGTTCCCTGCAACCTACTTGTCATCTTAGGTCGCGATTCTGCCATTGTTGTCGTAACGGTTGTGAAAACCGTCGTCGACTTCACCACTGTCGGTACCGGAGGATACTCCAGCTCTTGTCTCTCTTCCGCGAGCCTAAAATTCTTGATTCCATGCAGATAATCAATAATCTCATTTGTCACTTCCTCTTTCGCCGCTGCTCCCGCTTCGTCGACACTCGGCTCCCAAGGGGCGTTGAATTCCAACACTGCCCTACATTGACCACTTATCAGTCTGTCTCTTAGCTGCTGCAGTGTTTCATCCTAACTGTATCCGAATGTCTCCAACGCGTCACACAGCTGGCGAGGCTGCATCCTCGAGACCATTTTGACCATTTCCTGCATCTCGCTCTCGTGCTGACGAGCTTCGTCTACCCAGCTGGTGTACAAGTCGGTGTTCATTCATTCTTCCTTTTTAGTCGGTGTCGATGTAAATGCTAATTTCCTTCTACTGGAAGATTCTGCTTCTTCTCTTCGCATAACGTCGATAGAAAGTAGTGGCAATAAACGGTAAAATACGTGGCGAACACAATGGGCAGACGCAGACGACTATGGGATTGCTGGTTCGGGGGGACTTGACATTTACTGTCAACGGTCGCAGTATATACATAAATGAATAAATCAATAAATGAATAAATATATATGCGGCTTCAAAATAGTCAAATATGTTACATTTTGATACGTTCTTAAATCTCCAAATGATTTAACATCTATAACTGTAAGTGATAATAATGTTATGAAAAAACATCCATGCTACTGTATGATATAGTATTTCTATGTCCCCGTACAATTCACTGACGGGCCAACGGGCTGCTCTCGATTCACTCAATTTAACCTATACCAACACCAAAAACCCAACCCTCATCTCACGCAGAAAATCAAACACCAACTCGCGACTGTCCTAAGGGCGCTAGGTGCTTATGCAACACCTTGGGTGCGTTGTCCGGCTGGCTCAGACTCAAGGGAGGTCGTTGACTCGCCGAGTCTAGGGATATCCTCGGCGACTGAGGCAAAATTCTGTTACCTGCTTCCTTTCCGCTTGGCCGCTACTGTTCGGGCTAACCGCCCCTTGACCGATAAAAAACACGCTCCAGAAACACAAACACTCAAGGATAACTGACCGACACGCTCAATTAACCACACTCGTAAATTCACTGTCAGTGCTCTATGTTCAATAACATGTGTGATACACTTGACTATACTACAACTAACAACAACTGACTGTTACTATACTAACCTGCAACTTCAATAACTGCCTATCACTTCTTACCCTACTTCATTCTATCACTGAAACCCTACTAAAACTACTAAACTGCTACGAAAACCTGCGAAATATCCTCGATAACTGACTAAGCGTGACATTCCCTAAAGAGAAAAAATAATTAAAATTTTATTTCAGAAATATCTTTTTTACTATTACTCATATCTACCAAATTTTTTATTTATTTTTTTCAACATTGTTATTAATGTTAAACGTTACATTATAATTATTTAAGTAAAAGGAGTCATTTTATCACGCTGTAAATATTCTAATGGATTTATATTTTTTCGTTCGGAGCTTTATTTGCTGCTTTTAAAAGGTGGCGATCTATTTATCGCAGTTACTTGTGTATTTTTTCAGTAAGACGCGACGCAACTTTGATGCAAAAAAAATATGGTTAGGGTAATGTTTATAACGTATCGCAGTCAAAGACTTTATGTTGTCACGGAAAAATGAAAATGGTGTTAGCGTTAATTTTTATTTATCGAGTAATTAGCCGCGAATAACCTCTCTCCTCCTATGGCTTGTGAGACCTTGACGGTGGTGGAGGGGCTTAATGCCTGATGAACTGGGCTGCTCAACCTTACAACGTTTGAGAGGAGTGTGTATGAAGGTCCCCCTGAAAAGGGCTCTCCCCCGTATGAATGCTGGATCCCCCTAAAAAGGGCTCTCCGGATGAATGTGCGAAAATGTAGGGTTGTGAAGCGTGGAGTCTGCGGTTACGCGTGGTAGCACCAGGGGTGGATTCCACGATACACTTACACCAAATCACTACAGACCTACACGGACGTTGTAACCCCTTTTTTAGCGCAGCTGGGTCCTCCTGCCGTCTGTCTCGGGGGGCGAACTTCGGCGCGGATGTAGAGGGTACAGGGGTCAAACTAGGATAGACACGGCTAGGCCGCCGGGTAGGACAGGGGCTCAGTTACGGACTAGCCATTCGGACTGGCTGCGCTATCAACAGGCGAAAAATCTCCTTCGGCCTAGTGTTGCCGGGTGGCGCCCGGACGGGGCCTCGCTGGGCCTGGGGGGGGGGGGGGAGGCACATCCGAGGGCACTACAACGTTGCGGAGCGAGCCTGCTGCGAATTGGGCGGCGGAGGACTGATGGTTTGCTAGGGTATCACTTCTGCCACATGCACATATACTACTCTCACCCCAAGTCAATTCATTCATGATGTCGAATAAAACAGTAAGCGAGTACACCGTGTCCACTCGCGACGAGCTTCCTAGCTCAAAAGGCAACCTCGAACGGGCCTCTGGGCTGGCACAGCCTACAGGCAACACCGTCGAGGGTGAGAAAGGTAAGAAGCATAAGAGGTAACAGATGGAGGTCTGTCCGTCCACTAGTGCAGACAAGGCTGACTCTCAACAGAGCCACAGCCAGTCTGCCGGACCAGCACAAACCAACGCTGCTCGGTTAAGCTCGTAGTTCAACCTCGGCCGGCTCGCTGGTCATCTAGCAACTACTCCTCCGCCGTTTCCCTAGGTGCCACTGGCTCCGAAGGAGTTGGAGCGATGAGGGTCTCCAGAGCATCAACTGTAGACGAATCTGCTGCGAGCCGTCCGTCCCTCTCCCAATACTCCTTCTTGCTCGAAACTAACACCTCTAGGAATTCTTCTAATCCGAAGCTACTTGGTTCGGGGCGGCTGGTCAGCCATCTTCGGATGACCGGTCTCGCAGCTGACAGAGGGACCGAGACTCTAAGTGACTGCCTTGTCCCCTCTAAAGCCAGCGCCGCAGTTCCCTCTGCTACCATAGCCTCCTCCGTCGTAGTAAATGCCCTTCCAATAATACTTGCCACTGATTTACCATCTGCCTTACGTAATGGTTTTACTTCAATCCACCTAGTAAACAGATCTTGCATCACTAACAGATACTTATTCTGACGTTTACGATGTGGAAATTCCATTACGTCGGCTGCCACCACTACCCACGATCTTTCCACTATTCTACTTCCCATTAGTCTCTGTGCGCCTGTTTGGGGGATTTTGTACTCCTGGCAGATTGGACATTGCTTGACGTACGAAACTACGTCGTAATAAATACCTTGAAAATAGTACTCCCTCGCAATCCGATCATAGGTTTTTTCGACTCCTAAATGACCGGACGACGGCGCACAATGAGCTTCACTCAACACTTCTTCTCTTCTCTCTACTGGCACCACTAACTTCCGTCCCTACTCTTACCATTCTCTACTCTTGCCACTCTCCACTCGCCAATCTCGATACTTAGACGGCGTTCTAATGACTTCCTCTCGCAGCCTGAGGTACTTCTCATCGCTGATTCCCTCGAAAGCCGCGATCTCGTCACTGACGCACTCTAGCCTCGATAACGCATCTGGCACCTTATGCATCGTCCCTTTAAGGTGGACGATGTCGAAAAGCTATTGTTGCATTTGCAGGGCCCAACGGGCCAATCTGCCCGTGGGCTCTCTTAAGTTTCTCAGCTATCTCAGTGAGCTGTGATCCGTTATGACAGTAAATCTACAACTTTCATGCTATGGCCGGAATTTCATTATCGCCCACAGCCAAGCATTCTTTCTCCGTCGTAGAATAGTTTCTTTCTGCCGGTGAAAGAACGTGGCTAGCGTATACAATTGGCTGTTGTCCGTCTTCTAAATCCTGCGAGTGCACCGCTCCTAAATCGTAGTCGCTCGCATCACATTGAATTATAAATGATTTGCTGAAATCCGGGCGAGCGAGCACAGGTGCGCGAGTTAACGCCCTTTTCAGCTCCTCAAATGCTTCCTGTTGCTCGTCTCCCCATTCCCAAGTTCGATTCTTCTGCAACAAGCGATCCAACGGAATCTTATAGTCAGCATCGCTCTTGATAAATCGAGCGTACTAGCCAACCATTCCAAAGAATCGACGCAACTCTTTCACAGTGCGTGGGGGCGAATACTTTACCACTGGCGCCACTCTGTCTGGGTCAGGTCTTAAACCTTCACTGTCGACCAAAAACCCCAGATATCGGAGTTGAGGGACGCAAAATTCGCACTTGTCGATATTTATTGTCAACCTCACCTACGCGGGCTTTGACAAAACCAACTCCACTAACCTCAAATGCTCTTCAAAATCATCTGTCCCAATAAGTACATCATCTAAATAATCGAACACGTAAGGCTCGAGTTATGGACCGAACAATGCGTCCATCAACCTCTGAAGCGTTTTTCCCGCATTTATTAGACCGACTGGCACCGTGACAAAATGCCATAGTCCAGAGCCAGGAACGGCAAAAACCGTGTACTTCCGACTTCCCTTCTCCATGGGAATCTGATAGTACGCCTTCTTAAGATCGATCTTGGTCAAGATTCATGCATTTCGGATTTATCCGTAATAGCATCCTGATACTTGGGCGGGTACACAGTTGAAATTCCGTTCAATTCTAAACACTATTTTTGTGTATAAATCATTAAATTACATAAAAATTGTGTTTAATTTTGACTGCTCCAGTAAACTATACAAATAATTAGTAAAAATTTATTTTAACACAATAAATACACTAAATTGTGTACTATATCGCCAGAACGTACACAAATATTTTGTTAACTTACTATGCTTTCTTGTATGAATTACAAAATGTGTAAAATATTCAAACGTACACTCCCCTTCACATGCTTTTGCCACCCTTCAGCAAAAATCTGGGAAGAAAGAAAGTTTTATATTATTGCGAAAAATGATCACAGCTTCAAAATTCCGACGGCATTCTTTTCTGTGAAGCAAAAGCTTTATAAAAATACATTTACATTTGAAAAAAAAATTTCCTCTTTTTATTAACATTTAAAAGCTAATAAAGTCAAAAATTTTAATAATTTTGAATTTTAAAGACAATAAAGATAGAAACAAATTCTAAAATAGAAAAAGATGTCTTTTGAAGTAAAAAACATAAATTTAAAGTAAAATAAGGTGTCTGAAAAAAAATATTTGAATTACATTGAATAATCATAATAGAAACTATTTATTAATAAGCAACAATAGAGCAAAAATATGTAAAATTATATAAAAATGCTATTCTTGATATTTTTGTTTAATTATTTACAAAAATAATTTTACATATTTTTGCTCTATTGTTGCTTATTAATAAATAGTTCCACATCTTATTAATAAAAAGCTCCTTCCACATATTCCTCTGTACTTCTTTCTCCATCCTCTTCAACGCCACTAACTTCTTTGCCTTGTTTGGCAGACACTTTGCAAGTTTTATTTCTCCCGAACTTGCGCTTTGTCTATTTGTTTTCCCATAATCCATCCATCCACTATTATATTAAGGAGCTTAATTCCAGGTTTTTTTTCCGACCACTTTTCACGTCTTTGACCGACGATACTTGTAGATGATGTAACTTGGTCCAGGAACATTTTTTCCGCTTCGATTTTTTTCTCAATGACCAAGATCGTGGTGGGCTTCCCTGTAGACGACGTCCCGTCGTCCTGAGGTTGTTCCAGGACACCTGGACATCGGCTACAGGAACAGCGGACGATTTTTTTCTCAATGACCAAGAAAGGGTGGGCTTCCCTGTAGACGACGTCCCATCGTCCTGAGGGTGTTCCTGGGCACCTGGACATCGTCTACAGGCACAGCGGCCGATTTTTTTGTCAATGTTAACATAAGCATCCAAACACATGCCGAAAAGTATAATTGTCTTATTAGATATTAGGCCTAGTACACACTAAAAGAATTAGAACAGAAGAATAACAAAAGACATAGTATAGGACCTTTGTCGGACTCTTGCGGTAAGAAGTAGGAATATGTAAAAAAGGGTGGCGGAATAAGGAAATAAGTAGAACTACAGCAAAAATTAGAAAATAAGTCATCTTATTCTCGTAACATATTATTTACCTATTTATGTAATTATCTGTTACTGTAACTAAAATCATTCCTTGTGTTTTATTTATTGTAAAGTCTAATTTATAAAAAAATCATCTATTATTTATAATATATTAGAAAATTCGTATTAAATTTATATATATTAAATAAAATGTAATTCATTATAATCATTTAATTGATAAAATGTTATAAAAAATAAAAATTTGTTTTCACTTTAAACAATTAAAATTTAAAAAATTAATTATTTTCAACATAAATTCAAAAATTATTTTTCAAGCGAACATTATTTCTTTATTCAGTAGATATAACTAAAATTATTGTTAAATAAAGAGTTATGAGATCAAACCAAAAGGAATTTATTTTTTTATTTGATACGAGAAATTAATACAAAACGTTTCATGTAAATACATTATCTAGAGGGTCTGCTCTCTTCTCGTAAAAAGCTGAATAACTTTTTATAATGTATTTCATGTATTTGTTATATTATTCTTATAATAATAAATTTTAAAATCGAAATTAATACAAATGATGTAATGTAATAATATTAAGAATAACATTCTTAAATATTATATATTATTTAATTTAATTTACCTTTTAACTCTGTCGCCGCATTACGCGCGGCAATCACCCGCTCGCAAACAGACCACCGCGCAGAACCCGCGGGTATCCGTCGCCAAGCGCGACGGCGCTCCCCCACTACGTGTCTCGCCGGCGAGATAGCGGCTGCCCCCTCTCCGCCTCGCGATCCGTCGGAGCTGTTGAGCGAAACAGCATAAAAGGAGGAGCGAGAGCACCAAGCCGGCAGTCGCGGCTCCGCCGAGCTCGCGAGAGGGGCTCCCGAGGAGGACTACCGGAGCCGTCGCCACCCGTCCCGGCGCTACGCTCCGCGGAGCCTCCCCCCCCCCCCCCCCCAGCGGGACGATCCAGATAGGGGATTTATTTTAATAAACGCGCTGCCAATCTTATTTTATTGCCTTCTTTTTTTTTCTATCTCTCTCTCACTCTCTCTCTCTCTCTCTCCTTTAAGACGCGCCCTATATACACCAGCCTTTATCAAGGCACTACCCCACGCTGGTCAGACTTTCTAAAGGCTTCGCGGGTCCTGGAGGCCTCCGCCTCCTTAGACGATCGGACGCGCGCGTTCCTGCCTCCTCTACGTTGAGGAGACCTCGCTCCTGGGGGAGACGAGTGGCCGGTAATCTCTTGGTGTCCGGCCAAAAAAGTTTGCCTGGGGCTACTCGCCCCGGCTAGCAGCCCGACTCGGCAGTCACCCGGAGCCCGTTGTCGGCAGTCCCGAGCATTCCTCGGGACGCACGTCGCAACCCCGGAGAGCAGGAGCGGCAGTGAAGCTGAAGTACATTCCCGGCTTCCTCTTGGCCTTACCACCCACGGCTTGCGGAAGGCACGCTCGGAGCGAAGACAACTCCCGCGGCAAACGGCGCCGGGAGAATACTCCCTGGCCAGCCTAAAGTTTCCCGCGGCGTTTTTCTTCGTTCTTTAATTTTTAAATCTTCTCTTGGCCCGCGGCGCTCTCCCTTGCAACTGCATAAAAGGGAAGCGCAAGGGCCACGGGATTCATTCGGCTCGCGGTGCTCGAGCCATACGCATCAGCACAAGCAGCACGGCTCCCACCGGAAAATCCCGTGTCCGCTCTGAGCGGCTCCGCCTTCGGCGCAACAGGCGTCCGCGGCCCAACCGGGTCCGGCAAACAAGGACAACTCCTTTTGCTGGGTACAGGTCTATTGAATTTAGATCTATTTATATAATTGACTGTGATTTTATTATATCTGTGATAAGTTTAGTATTTATATATTTATTTATTTATTTACATGTAATTTAAATACATGTAATAATTTTAATTTTATCGGCTGTGTTATTGTAAAGAGAATTCTAACAAATCATCTTAAACTTTGTTCTATCATAACTGTTTAGATCACAAGTATAAGAAAAGCATATTTATTGTAAAATGATAAAATAGATTGCAAACACACGTAAACACAGGTTTTATATTTTATAAAGTGCATATTAATATTTAATACTCTTTACCTATTATACTCTTTGGGAACACTTTACTATTAGTTAAAAGCATGCAGGTACATTGTTTGTTCTTGTTAACCTTATTGCTATCCTATAAAAAATTTTCAATAGTAATTATGAAGAAAGATGTACAAGTAACGTCCAAGAATCTCCAATAAACCATTAGAAAGAAAAATAATATTATTACAAACTGTGTATTATATAATACCATGGGAAAGACTTTTTTCCAATAAATATTATTGTTACTTCGACAAGTGATTACAGTTAACTTGAGTCAAAGTATAAGGATTGCAAATCTTTTGTAATGAAGTAAATAGCTGTCAAGTACACATACAATGATTTTATGGTTATGTTCTGCAGTATAAACCATAAAATCATTGTACGTATACTTGACAGCTATTTACTTCATTACAAAAGGTTTACAATCCTTATACATTGACTCAAGTGAACTATAATCACTTATCGAAGTAACAATAATGTTCACTGTTAAAAAGACATTCACAATCATTTGAAGTACACGTACAATGGTTTTATATAATACAGAGTTTGTAATAATTTTATTCTCTTTCTAATGGTCTATTGGAGATTCTTGGTCGTTACTTGTACATCTTTCTTCATAATTACTATTGAAAATTCAATATTCAAAAAATTTGAAATGCTTTTTTTTTTGCAATACTGCTTGTGAATTTTTTATATAAAATTTTACTGATGTTCTCCAAGTGATTATTAATTGAAATTTGTTCGTGAAAACCTGCAACGGCGCAACCTATATCTTTCGTAAATTCAAAGTAACGTACAAGTTACCAAATTTATTAATTTCATTTGACGTCGCATCTTTAAAAAATATTAGAAGATCAGTATTTATCTCAAAATTTTTATTTTTGCAGGTCATCGTCGAATAACTATCAGAACACTTAACTTTTGCAAAGTATTTTTTAGCTAAGTAGCTAGCAGTATACTTAACTGAAGCTTGCAAAGGAGTGAACGGGTCAAGCGGATTAAATAAATTTGGTCGAATTTATCAGAAAGGACTATTGACTCGTCTACATCTTTATTGCATAAAGCTTTGTTCACGTAGGTATCGACATCATCAATCACCAAAGAATCATACATATCAATCGTGCATTCACTACTGCTACTTGCATTGTGTGAATCTACCGGTGATTGCAACACATCGCTACGATTGCTACAATTTGGCAAATCTGTGCTAGTTTCTGATTATTGATATAAAATTCCTAGTTATGAAATTGTACTTGTCCGGTTCGCAGTTCGTGACTTTTGACGAAAATTGAAGAAATAAAATTTTTTTCTTTGCATCGTCAAGCTTAATTTGCAGTTTTAATTTACTAGTATTACTACTCTGATTATTTTTAAACTAATTTTCATGAATATATTAAGAAGTAGAATACTCTGTTTTATTTACATTGATAAATAATGGAATGCCTTCTTCAACAAGAATTGGAGGTTGCAAATGAATAATATTTGAAACATCATATTCCTTATTAACTTGTTCATTAGTAACTAGATTCGATTTTCCAGCAACTCATAAGTAATGTTGCGCTAACGTGCCTGTCCCTCCAGCAGGCCACCGTCTATAGACGCAATTTAAAATTGCTACAGCGTCTACTTCGCGCGCTGCCGCTAGGTGACACGCGCCTAGCGGCGCGCAACCCTCTACCGAAAGAGGCGACCATGTAGCATATATGGAGGCGCAAGGAGAGGTCTGGTAACCGCTAGCTAGCCTCTCCCCTCCAGCGCAATACACACAGGGTCGAGAATAAAGCCTGCATAGCCGTTCGCCTTGAAAGCTTTTGGCCTAAATTCATTTTGGTGTCCCCAATCCCTTCCTTACAGGTACTTAATGAGCCTAGCTCATTGGTGACTCTGTCACTGGGTCTTCCTCTCTCTGAGAGGTCAAGGCTCTAGGTCCGTAGAGGCCTAGGAGAGAGGATTAGTGTTGTGTCCTCCTCTCCCCCAACGAAGACGCTATCACCTAGACCTTTCGGCTTCTTCGCTGGATTCCTCTCCCGCAGGAGAGGAAGACTGAAGACCCTGATTGTCATATCGCGCTCCGGTGACAGTAATCAATAGAAAGTGCATTATCTTTAAATACCATAACACCTGTTTTACTGAGCACAGGCGCTTATTTTCGAACACCCTCTCTGTCAATTGTAGGAGCGATAAATTTCTTGTGCGCTGTATCCATAAAGCACATCTATAGGGTGATTCATTTTAATTGCCCCAGGCAAATATCTCGAATAGTACGGGAGATGGAAAAAACGTTAAATGTAAAAGTTGTAGGGTTCAGAGGGGGAAATCCAATGGTGACCTTGACCATCACCTTGGGGTCAAGTTTCAAGGTCATTTCAAAGTCAAAGTAGTTTTTTTAAATAGGAACACCAACTTTTGACCTCGGAAATTAAAAGAGCGGAAAATTTTACATTCAAACATGATGTTATGTCATGGGGTCCAGTTAACCTCTGCAGTCGCATCACGGTCAAATCAAGCTGTCTACACAATTCGTAGGCCAATATCTTGAAAAAAGCAAGGTTGAGAAAAACTTTACCAAATTTGTAGGTTACTGAGGGTGAAATGCATTAATGACTCTGAGCATGTCCCTGGTTATTTAAGGTTTTGATGGATGTTCATCCAACCATTTAAAGCAAGATTGCTGTTCATCCGACCAATGAAGGCAAGATAGTTGCCCAGCCAGCCATTTAAGGCAAGATGGGTGCTTATGCAGCATTTTAAAGTAGAAGGTAGCTGATGCAGCTAACTAATTAAGGCAACATGGTGTGATTATCCAACTAGTCAAGGGTGAATGATGAAACTTTCTTGTCAGTTGTAGCAGACTGATCTACCTATTTTAAATATATACGCAGGTTCTAAAATACTCGGTCTAAAGTAAATTTTCGAATGTGCCTCCATTTTGATCAATACATAGCCGTACTCGTCTTTCGAATGCATTTACAGATTTTCTGAGTACGTTCTCTGGTATGCTTCGACACGCCTGTCTGATCCTTTCTTTGAGGTCTTCTGGTGTCGTAGGAACAGTCGAATAAACAATATTTTTCAAATATCCCCATAGAAAAAAGTCTGGCGGCGTCAGATCCGGTGATCTTGTTGGCCAAGCTACAGGCACACCTCGGCCAATCCAGCGATTTGGGTAATTTAAATTTAAAAATTCTCACAATACGGGCGAAATGTGCCGGCGCACCATTCTGTTGTAACCACATTCTTTCAATGATCTCTTCATCTACTTCTTGTAACATAGCAGGTAACTCATTTTGCAGTAAGTGTAAATATGCTTGTTGTGTAGCATTCCCGTCAAAGAAGTAAGGGCCTATAATATGGCCATTTAGAATACCACACCAAACTGTTACCTTCCATCGATGTTGATGATCTACATGACAAACCCAATGAGGATTATTTTCAGAATAATAATGACTATTATGACGGTTCAGTTCTCCATCACTTTAAAATATAGCCTCGTCATTAAACATGGTATGGAAGAAGAACATGTGTTCAGCTTGTTGACCCAAAGCCCATCTGCAGAATCTCACTCGTAAAACATTATCTTCATCAGAAAGGGACTGATTAAGTGAGATATGGTAAGGATGATAGTGATTCGATCGCAAAATTCTACAAATTGTTGCCTGTGATATATCCAACTCTCTACTAATTTGTCGTTGACTTATGTGCGGATTCATGACTATCATCCCAAGGATTGTTACAATAATAGCTTCGTCATTGTTTAAAGGTTTCTTACTTGCGTTTACGTTTTAGCTCTCCAGCCCTACCTCTTTCTATCAGTCGCAAAATAGTTTTGTGGTCAGGATGACGTCTATTCAGATATCTTTCTGCATACTGTCGAGTTGCTTCTCTTGCATTGTTCCCACAAAAACCATAAACAATAATCATATCGATGATTTCTGTCGGAGAATAGTCTGCCATTTTGATAATAATCACAAATTTTTTCGAGCTTTCTGACTAAATATGAGACAAAAAAAAGTGAAAGAGATATTGCAGAATAAATGCTCTGGGGATATTATGATTGCCTATTAGATTTGCTAGAGAAAATTATTGATACAGATCAATACCAAGCATCTCTGTCAGTACGTCATAGCATTATTCATACTATCGCGTTAAAAACCAGAATCGACTCATCGCGCGCCGCCTCCTTATGCCTCATGGTTCACCGCTTCGCTTGCGGACACCGCGGTCCGGCTACCGCGACATAGTAGTCGCTCCGCGCTCGCCGCGTCGACTAAGATAATTGCCTGATAATTGATGCGACTGCAGAGGTCAACTGGACCCCATGACATAACATCATGTTTGAATGTAAAATTTTCCGCTCTTTTAATTTCCGAGGTCAAAAGTTGGTGTTCCTATTTAAAAAAACTACTTTGAATTTGAAATGACCTTGAATGGTTTTTCCGTTGTTATATTAAAGTTTTAATTGCGCGCTGATTTGGTGATCCTAAGTTACAAACTATGCTTTTAACGGAGAAGCCGCATTCATCAACAAAATCTAACATATCTAAAATTAATTTATGAAGATCATTACCGGATACACTGTTATGGAAAACATAATTGCTGACTGGTTGTCTCCAATTGTGTTCTCTTAACATAAAAACTAAGATATGCTTACTAATTGTGGGTAATCGAACATGTTCTGCCAAATCAGTGTAGCCTTTAATCAGATCAATCTTACTGTTGTACTCTAACCACTCTTTAATTCCCATCTCATCCCAAATCAGCACGCGTTCGCGTTCTTGCTACTCACTGTTTTTAATTGTAATTTTAATATTTCTAATAAATTCCTTGTATTACTCGGTTTCAAATCTATTTCATTAACGCGTCATCGAATTAAAAAAAACGCAAGGGAGCGCAAATTCTTTTTCTTCGCGCAAAAAACGGTAAACTTCAGGCAATTTATAGAATAATACCATAGCCAACCTCTTCTCTTAATCGGTCGAATTTTTAATATAATGTGACCTACCTGCATTTTAAAAAAAGCTAAAACCGAACCTTCAAATTTTTTAAATATTTATACGTTTTTACTTCTTCTTTGTATTTAGAAACTTTACACTACAGACTGTCAATTTTCTTTGATGTATTTTTAATGATTTTTTTGCAATTTTATAATTTATTTTTCATTTTATTTACTTCTGCGTTCTTATTATTTTTAATTGAAGATTGAAGAAATAATTTTTTTTCTTTGCAGCGTCATTACTACTCTGATTATTTTTAAACTGATTTTCATGAATATGTTAAGAAGTAGAATAGACAGCAAAATTTCAAGTAAATTGATAAAAACCAAAAAAAGTCAGAAAAGGCCTTATAGGCAAAAACGAGAAGAATCCAATTAATTATTTTCAAGTTTGAAATTATTATAAATTTTTTTCTATAAACACAATTTTCTTTCTGAATTGTATTTCTAGCCTCTTTACGAATAATATAACATTTTTTAATAATAATTTTTCATAAAATTACATATTAAAAAAGGCGAAAAATACAAAATCCAAGAAAGTCGAATTTAGTATATTACGCAACTAGTGTGAGGGGATCGCGATTTACGCACGAGTGGTAGTTCACGCCCGAGCGTAGCGAGGACGCTGAACTACCACGAGTTCTTAAATCGCGGTCACACGAGTTGCGTATACTATTTTTTAAAACGAGTACCGCGCAGCTCGACAAAATTCCGCAATAAATTATATTAAAATAATTAATTGAAATAATATAAATTATGTTTATACACTGAGAAAAATGTTTTGGTAAAATTACTATCCAGTCTAGGAGCGGAGCCATAGACTGCATTTAGTGAAAAAAATTACTATACTGTATTATAAATTTTACAAAAATTCTATTAATATTTACTAGATTTCTGGATAGTAATTTTTCCAAAACATTTTTCTCAGTGTATAAATTAATATATTATTGTTTATCTTTATTTATATTAATTGTAACGTTACAATTGTAAAAGTTAAAAGAAATATTTCTTCCATCTCTTTCAATAATGAGAGACTCTTCAACTTCCTTATTTTCGGACTGCTTATTCTTTTTTTTTAATGGTTCAATATACTATTTAGGAAGAATCAATAGAAGCGAGAGAACGAATGAAAACAACAAGTTTAGAGGTTGGCTCATTTAATTGTAAATATGTGTGTTTAAACAAATGAGCGCAACTCGTATATATAGAATATACAGGGTGTCAATTAAGTCCCGGGACGGCTGAATATTTTCAGAGGTAAAGTAATTCTGATAAAGGTCAAGGTCATTTCTTAAGTAACTTTCAACGAGGAATCTAATGGTGACATTCACTTTGACCTTGACCTTGAAGGTTATTTCAAGGTCAACTGTTTTTTTTTTAAATAGGAACCCCCATTTTTAAGACTGATGGTAATCGATAGAGCGGGAAATTTTACATTCAGATACGTAATTAAGTCAGAGCTAGTGTTTGAACTTACTAACAAGGTTATTTACACTCCAGCAAGGTTCTTAGATACCTCTGAATATTTTTGCAAGCGGTAAAGCTATTCCTCGTGTAACTTTCAACGAGGAACTCAATGGTGACCTTATACTTGACCTTGGACGTGACCTTCAAGGTTATTTCAAGGACACCTATTGTTTTTAATGGAAATCTTCATTTTTTACATTGGCAATCAATAGAGTGGGAAATTTCATTTCGAAAATAGTATTTGACGTGATCTTTAGAAGGTCAAATCAAGGTCAATTTTGGATAAACTGTCAAAACATTGTCGTATTCAAACTTTAGAGGATTTATGAATGAGATCAGCTTTGCACATTGTTTGAAAGTTCAAGCACTTTTTAAATTAATAACCTTACTATCGCCCTTATTCTTACTTTTAGCGTTGCCCAGAAACAACGACTCAACGGCTGATCTCAAAGTCAAGGTGGTCGATGTTGTTGGTTTCAAAACTTTTTCAAACATTTAGTCTTTCATAAATCCTCTAACGTTTGAATACGACAATGTTTTGACAGTTTATCCAAAATTGACCTTTATTTGACCTTCTAAAGATCACGTCAAATACTATTTTCGAAATGAAATTTCCCACTCTATCGATTGCCAGTGTAAAAAATGAAGATTTCCATTAAAAACAATAGGTGTCCTTGAAATAACCTTGAAGGTCACGTCCAAGGTCAAGTATAAGGTCACCATTGAGTTCCTCGTTGAAAGTTACACGAGGAATAGCTTTACCGCTTGCAAAAATATTCAGAGGTATCTAAGAACCTTGCTGGAGTGTAAATAACCTTGTTAGTAAGTTCAAGTACTAGCTCTGACTTAATTACGTATCTGAATGTAAAATTTCCCGCTCTATCGATTACCATCAGTCTTAAAAATGGGGGTTCCTATTTAAAAAAAAAACAGTTGACCTTGAAATAACCTTCAAGGTCAAGTCCAAGTGAATGTCACCATTAGATTCCTCGTTGAAAGTTACTTAAGAAATGACCTTGACCTTTATCAGAATTACTTTACCTCTGAAAATATTCAGCCGTCCCGGGACTTAATTGACACCCTGTATAAGTCCACACGCACGCTTTATCTGTCCCCGCGCACGCTTCATCGTCCCCGCGCCCGCAATGCGATAGCGATTGTCAATTGAAGTCTTTCAATTAGCTAATAAAATAATGTTAAATATCAATAAATTAAAATGTCATTAAACAAATTCTGTTAACTTCCTTAGTATTATAGCTACAACTTCAATTTTTTTTTGTATTAGCATCAAATTTTATTTACATTGCCTTTTATATAGTTGATTATTTATAAAACCTGCGCAACATGTAAATAAATAAAATCTGTAAATTATGTGTAACGAACTTGAAGTGAGAGAGATCAGAGAGAGAGAATCGGCAAACTTCGCCGCTACCCGGTCCGCTACCCCCGTTCGGACCACAAAGCTACCCCCGCTCCGCTTTTCCGCCAACCACGCCGCCAAATTTTCGCGCATTTCAACTAATCGGAGCTGACATTTGACCCGGTGCCCCTAGTGGGGATGTCTGGCCCTTGGGCCTTAAAAGGAACCACACGCACTGCAGAATTCAGTCCACTAGTCTACTTCAGCCACCAAGTTCTCCAGTCTTCAAGCTACAAGTTTTCCAGTAACTCCGGTCTGGTCAGCGCTCCACCACCTCTCTATTAGGCTCGCCAGGTCGTCAGCTCCAGCCTGCAGTTGAACACCCAATAGCAGCATCACTCTCTCAAATCACTCGCTCTCTGGTCAACCCCAAATCTCTCTGCTGAGTTTGTCTTGCTCTAACAGTAGAGCCGCTGGATTCTTGTCGTCGCCTCCATCCAACGATTTCTGCTATCAGGGGCCTCGTCACCCCGGTTGCCTCGCACCCGGGTGTCCCGCCCGCCTTCCGACCTTAGCGGGCGACCATCCCCCAGGATCCTGCAGGAGCAGTTAATACGAAAGAAGGCTATCGCGAGTAGATACGTCAAAAGGCTTTGGTTTGGCCCAAGCGCTGGCTCGTTTGTACGGCAAAGCTCCTGGTCCATCATCGACGGTGGCAACTTCCGGGAGTCAAGCTGGACATACCCGGGGCACGTCTAGCTTGGGAGGGGGATGGTCAGAGCAGGGCTCAGCAAAGGCTCAGCTGGGCTCAAAACAATCCCCCAACCCGCAGAAGGATGCTGCCCGCAAGGAGAAGGTAGCGGGGGTTTCCAGCAACGGCCGGCCACTTCTGTGGTTGAACAAAGGAGGGGAGAGGTACAAGGACCTCCTAGACACCGGGGCCGCAGCGACGTTGGTAGGAGCCTACCGAGAGGTTCAGAAGCAGGCTCCAACCCAGTATGACCGTAGTTAAGGGAGTATTCGGCGGAGCGACCACCAGGGTGGAGGGTAACCTCAAAGTAAACATGGAGGTGGATGGAACTAACAAAGAAATGTTACTCCGAGCCATAGCATCGTTAGAGCAAAAGGTTATCCTGGGCATCGACTTCTAGAAAACCTGGGCCATCCGGGTTGATATGAGCTAGGAAATATGGAGAAGACGCGACGGTAGGTGGCGCAGATTGAACGGTGGATTAGAGGAGGACGAAATATTAGCGGAGTGCGCCGGAGTGGAGGGTAGAGAACGAGCGGCTATACCAGCGTTAAGACGCGAGGTAGGCGAGGCTCCAATGGTCCTAGCAAACTCTGAGGTGTGGGTAGACCGTTTTAGAAGGTTGGACGCGTTGAAGGTGATTGTAGCGCTGAGGTAGGACGAGGACAAGGAAAAGCAGAAGAGGACATACAATAAGGGGAGGCATGACATAAGGTTTGATGTAGGGGATCTAGTACTGCGGAGGGAACATCATTTATCTAATGCGCCTGAAAAATTTTCAGTAAAGTTGGCGCCTAAATTCGATGGGCCTTATAAGATTTTGGAGGTCCTTTCCCCCGTAGTATATTGTGACGGGGCGCCCGAGCGCCAGTCAAATTTTCCCGCGAGAATCAAAGAAAAGGGCGCAAGCGCGGGCTCGCTGTCTCGTCGCAAGACGGAGCGCGCTCGCTAGTCCGCGAATGGGCGAGCGCGCTCGAGGAATTGCGCGCAAGAATTGGTTGCCGCGGACGATCGGCGCGCGGTTTGCGACGATTAGTACCGCTTGGACTAGCACGCGCGACAGAGCCCCCAGTGAGAAGCACCGACAAGCAGCCGTTTCGAGAGGCCGTCGAGGATAAAGAGAAGTACAGTCGAGAAGCTCGAGCGGGTAATTCCGCTCGCCACTCCTGAAAAATTTTTAAGGCCAGCAACCTACCAAGGAACGAGTCGTCGTTGCGTCGAGCAGGAGCTCCGCGACGACCTCCCTTCCCAAGGAAGAAGCCAAGAGCGGGATAGAAGTTAAGAAGAAAAGTAAGTAGAGTGTTAGTAAATTAGCTAGAGCGAGCATTGAATCTGGTACCGGGACATTTCAAGTTCAAGGTACTCGCCTATAGAACTTGCTTCTATCTTGTATCCACCATCTGCCATCTTATTTCCCATTTAAGAGCGCGTTGCACCAGCATTTACTTAGTATATGCCCCTAATCACTATTCTCATACATACTTGGCAGAAGCCAAGAATGCAATTCAAAATTTTCCTGTACATAATGTAAATTGACTGTGATATTTCGTATATCTGAGATATTTATTTAATTTAATTGTGATATTTTTATTCATCTATGATATTAGTACCATTGCATTTATCTGAATTCACTAGAACCAAATATATAATTACGTAATACATACAATTTTATATACAGGGTGTTCAAAATGTTCCGGACCCCTCACTTATAACATAAAGTAAGCATTTTAGAAAAAAATGTTAAATACAAAAGTTGTTAAGTTTTGAAGGTTGAACTAAATGAAGACCTTGGATTTGTTATTGGTTATCATTTTCAAGGTCATTTAAAGGTCATCTTCAGTTTTTTAAATAGGGACCCCTATTTTTTATTGCAGATTCTGAAAGAGCACAAAATTTTACATCTGGATATGTACCAACGTTATGGCTCAAAATGACCTACAGAGGTCATTTAGTGGTTAAATGATTATTTAGTAGCAGAAAGCCAAGAAATCCCGATTATTAAGAACTTTGAGCGTATCTGACCAATACTAATAGTAGATTTTCTTACAAGGGGGAGAAATGGAACTTCCGCACGGACGTGGTAGGACGGCCGAGGCGAAGCCGAGGCCGTCATACACGTCCGTGCATGAGTTCCACTTCTCTCCCGTGTAAGAAATAGTATTTTTCTCTATCCCCGGGCGAAAGTACGGTTATATTATTGATTAGAAAATAGTAAAATAATCAATTTCTAACCTTTAAACTGACCTCAACTGGCAGTTGTTCTGCGCAGCCATCTTTTTACTTTCGCCACGGGTTCGTTTAGAATATTCTGCTTATATTTTTTTATTGTACCTATCGCGCGTTTATATATGTTTGATGCCCGCCCAACATTTGCAGCACGAGCGTAGCGAGTGCTGCTGGTTGGGGGCGGGCATCGAAAATACATAAACAAGCAAAATAAACGTAATATTTGTAAATTAAATAATTAATAAAAATGTAATTGTTTGTTTTTAAAACACAAATTTTATGTCAACTTCCTTACAATCATTTTTTATAATTTCACAACAAAAATTGTTAACAATATTGCCTTTAAATGTAGAATTTTCATATTTAATGCAAATTTTTTTAACCAATTTACTGTATTCGTATTTATTTCTACATTTTCAATAACGTTCAATATAATGTTCTAATTTAAGTGTACGGTTGATTAGCATTCTTTTTGATAATTAAAAAAGCTAGCAAGGGGATTGAATTTTATTTGCGTTATAAGCGGGATAAATCGAAAATCATACGACTACAAACACAACCTGCACATTTGTGGTATATAAATTATTTAAAGGACGCTAATTATCTACATAAACTTTCTTTGATGAATGTCTATTAGCTATTAGAATTGAACCGAACTTTAAGGGGTTAGACTTTCAAAGTCTTCCTGACAGAGCTTTCGAATTTAAAACAAATGACGCACATGCAGTGGCTAAAAATGCTCCTTCTTCTAGCGTAAACAAAAGGCGAAACCTCGTACTTTCGCCCGAGGGATGGAGAAAAGTAATTTGATTTTGCAAGACAAACTTTATGGTGGCGTTAAATTGACATTGCCCTTGATTTTCAAGGTCATTTGAAGGTTAACTTTAGTTTTCCAAATTAAGCCTCCTAGTTGTAATTCTCCATTGTGCACCAGCGCTAAATTCTGCATTAGGATTGTAGAAGGTGTAATTGACACTGGCGTAAAATAAGCCTTAGGCCAGACAACCACATAACTCGGGCGAGAAAATGATAAATAAAAAAATGTCTAATCAAAATAAGCCTTAGGCCCAACAACTACATACCTCGGGGGAGAAAAATGATAAATAAAAAAATGTCTAATCAAAATAAGCCTTAGGCCCAACAACTACATACCTCGGGAGGGAAAATGATAAATAAAAAAATGTCTAATCAAAATAAGCCTTAGGCCCAACAACTACATACCTCGGGGGAGAAAATGATAAATAAAAAAATGTCTAATCAAAATGAGCCTTATTGCTCAGGCACGGGAGGTACAACTAATTAAGGGTAACATCAAGGGTGATCCAGCCAACTAAGGCAAGACCATCGGCGGCCCAGCCTACTAAGACAAGAACACTAGCGGCCCAGTCAGCTAAGGCAGGACTATCGACGGCCCAGCTAACTAAATCAAGACAGTGGACTATTCGCCCAAACTGAATTTTTTTAAAATGTCGTTGACAGGAACTTTTTACAACAACTGTTCAAATTGTTGCCCATTAACAGTTTGGCAATGTGCTAACCGATTGTAAAAGGCTGCAACAACATTTCGCAAGATTTGCTGAGGTATCAAGTCTATTTCATCAGTGATTCTTTGGCGTAATTCATCCAAGTCACGTGGTTTTATAACATAAACTTTATCCTTCAAGTATCCCCAAAGGAAGTAATCAAGAGGCGTTAGGTCTGGGGACCGAGGTGGCCATTCAATTGTACCTCTCCGCCCAATCCATCTATCATGAAATGTTGCATCTAAATATCGGCGAACATGAATACCGTAGTGTGCAGGAGCACCATCCTGTTGGAAGTAAATTTCGTCCAGATTTCCACCCGTTAAATTCCGTATAGCAGGTATAATTTGGTCTCAAAGCATGTTTTCATACATTGCAGCATTTAAATTACCTTCAATAAAGAAAGGGCCAAGTACTCTTCCATTAAATATGCCAGCCCAAACATTTACTTTTTCAGGATGTTGCGTGTGGTCCGCTCTCATCCAATGTGGATTGATGTTATTCCAGTATCGACAATTATGTCTGTTCACTGTTCCGCTTAACTCAAACGTGGCTTCATCAGAGAAAACAATGTTATTGAGGAGCAAAGGATCATCAGATATCATTTGCATCATTACATCACAAAACTCTACCCTTCTATCAAAATCATCTTCAGATAATTCCTGTACCAACTTTAATTTGAAAGGATGCCATTTGTTAAGTTTCAAAATTTTGTGCACAGATGCAGCTCCCATTTCATGCTGTTGTGCACAACGTCTGATGCTGCAAAGGGGGTCCTCAATAAATGATTGTAATACGTCTAAGCTCTTTTCATCATTAGACGATGATTTGGATCTACCTGATTTAGGACGATCTTTAATACCACCTGTCTCTTCAAAACGTCTAATTGTACGAATTACGGTACTTTTTGAAATAGGGTTGTTTTCTTCAACTCTGAATGTTTCATTGAATAAACGCTGTACCTGTTTGTAACCTCTCTCTTGATCACCCCACCCTCGCATCATCAACAAAGATATTCTTTCTCGTTCAGTAAGATGTGCCATTTTTCACTACGATTAAAAGTACAATTATTGAAAATTAATACAATTATCTGAATTTCGAAGTAAGAGAACTTCACTTAACTCTTGAAAACAGAAAAGTAAATAGGAGTAAACAATTGTTAATTAACAATTATAAATGAACTGATTCCTAAAAAGAATAGTGAGCAAAATCTTCTAAGGTACAAGTAACGATCCTGAAAATGCTATGAATCATGCGTAGAAACTCGTAACCCTTGCAAAAAATTATTGCAATAAAAACTGTTCATGTAAAACGGTTAGATTATTTTGCTTTTGAAATTAATAACCCCCAAGTGTCCTATGTAGATCATTTCGAGCCATGACGTGGATATTGTACATATCTCCAGACCTAAAATTTAATGCTCCTCCAGAATCCGGAATACAAAATGAGTCCCTTTTTAATATGCTGAAGATAACTTTCAAATGACCTTAAAAATGAAGGCCAATTTTAAAGTGACCATAAAGTTCGTCCTAGAAAATCAAATTATGTACTTTAGTATTAAAGTACGAAATTTTTTTTTTCTTTTCGTCAAATACACCCAAAGTTCTTAATAATCGGGATTTCTTGGCTTTCTGCTACTAAATAATCATTTAACCACTAAATGACCTCTGTAGGTCATTTTGAGCCATAACGTGGGTACATATCCAGATGTAAAATTTTGTGCTCTTTCAGAATCTGAAATAAAAAATAGGGGTCCCTATTTAAAAAACTGAAGATGACCTTTAAATGACCTTGAAAATGATAACCAATAACAAATCCAAGGTCATCATTTAGTTCAACCTTCAAAACTTAACAACTTTTGTATTTAACATTTTTTTCCAAAATGCTTACTTTATGTTATAAGTGGGGGGTCCGGAACATTTCGAACACCCTGTATAACTTCTGAAGGTTAGTTACGATATGCTGAAGTTTACCACTAGTCCAACATCTATCAATCGTCTCAACACTGCTGCTCAAACGTCTCCGTCATCAACTTTACAACAAACCAATAAAAAGTTTTAGGTTTAAGAAGCACATAATTCATAGAATTTTTGGTTTACCTTTAATCTGCAATGCCTACACCATTCATTTGGCCATCTCTCAGCATGTTTGCCTCATCCTCTTTCTTCCTGCTCGATTTTATGCATATCCGGGCATATTTGACACCG
Organism: Sycophila sp. Sp_5; assembly: GCA_018906775.1. Lineage (NCBI taxonomy): Eukaryota > Metazoa > Arthropoda > Insecta > Hymenoptera > Eurytomidae > Sycophila > Sycophila sp. Sp_5. The sequence goes on along the minus strand of JACCID010000130.1, from coordinate 292,666 downwards.
TCGGTGAGCGATCTGTCGGAAAGCTTAACATGACGCGCGTCCGCCTCCACGCAGAAATTGGAGCAGTTTAGTCCTATTGTTAGGTCCATATACTTCATGAGCTTCATAATATTTGGGAAGTCGTCATTATATACAGGGTGGGCCATTTTAATCAAACCAGTCTAATAACTCCTAAATAAAGCCATGAACCAAAAATTGTTGGGATGAAAGTTGTCCAAGATCAAGGGGGACATCTTTTGTGCCATTAGTTTTGACCTTGATCTCAAATTTCAAGGTCATATGACGGTAATTTTTTTTTTTAAATAGAAACCCCTAATTTCGATAGAAGATTTGGAAAGAACAGGAAATTTTACATTCGAAACAGTATTTCAAAATTTTTTTCATGACCTTCACAAGGTCATTTCATGGTCAAATGTTAAGAAATACTGCAATTGCTATTTAATCACTTTATCTGATAGAATAGTCGTTGTTAATGTACTTTTATGAAAAATATTTAAACCCAATGTGACAATGACCATGAAAATATTGGCCCTAATTTTAGCGCTACCCAGGACCAACGACGTGGACGTATTAGGATTATGTTCCCTTTGGGGTGCTTTTTTAACGTGAGTCCCCTTTCCTCTCACTGGGGTGCTTTTTTAACGTGAGTCCCCTTACCTCTCACTGGGGTGCTTTTTTAACGTGAGTCCCCTTGCCTCTCACTGGGGTGCTTTTTTAACGTGAGTCTCCTTGCCTCTCACTGGGGTGCTTTTTTAACGTGAGTCCCCTTGCCTCTCATTTTATTGTTTTACAATAAATGCTCAAAATTTCTTCCATTATCTTGACGACACAGATTTAACCTCCTTTGAAAATGCTGTACCGTGCTTAACAAAACTTCTCTTGGGATCGCGGCACAAGCTCTGCGAATGCGGTCCATCATGTCATTTCTAGTCGTTGGCTGCTGTGCATAACTAATATTTTTAAGATAGCCCTACAAGTAAAAACGTCTAAACGCCATTCCTAAACGTCTCAGTTATTACTATTATAATTATTTGTAAGTGAGTTGGGGCAGTGTGTGATACGCCTCCAGACGCATGGCTATTCCCTTGGCATCCATCGTTATGAATGGGTTTAGCCAATAGTTCTCTTATAAAAGATAGTATTCTGCTGACGTCCTCCATCACGTTGACATCTTCTAGCGGAAAGTAGGTCCCTAGATATTGATTCTTTCTCTCCACAAGTGATGGGCAATTGAGGGTGATATACAGTGATGTTTCATCCTCTAATCCACAGAACCTACATTTCGGATCTTTTCCTATTTCTAACCTTGCTATTGCAAATTTTGCCTTAGTTCTGCTTAGTCTGAAGGTTTGAAGGATTCTAAGGCCCATTTTAGCTTCTCTGGAGTTGCAATGAGGTTCGCTAGCTTGCGACACTGGCGCCCTTTGGCTGTTCGTCGCTGTTTAGCCGTCTCTCTGCAACCCTCCTGGGTCTGTGGAGCTTCGTTTATCCCTTTAAAACAGCTCAGGCAGTTTAAAAGGGCTTTGAAACCTTTTATCAAGCATATTGGAGTTTCCTCGTCTGACGTAGAAAAGCTGCCGTCAGGCAGTTGTAGGGCTTCAAGGATGGCATCACGGTTGTAGATAGTATCCTGTTCAGCATTGCCGCCTCGGTTCCGCTAGACATCTTTTCAACGAAAGAAGTCTATTTGCTTTGTTTGGACTTCTTTATTCCATTTCTGTACTGATACCTCTCTTGGTTATATTCTTGCCATCTGAGTGGGTCGTTACTTTTCCTGGCCCTCTGAAGAGATTCTGTTGTTCTCTCTCTGAGCTTGTCCAGGATTCTGTTCTACCATTTGATTTGACCTATACGCCTTAGACTTGTGAGTGTAAGTAAGACACTCTGTCGTTTCCAGAATAATATATTTTGTTATACTGATTAATCGAGAAGGGATGAGGCAACCCTATTCTCGTAATTATGAACTTGAATCGTTGAAGAAGTACGTTCATAGCACGTTTCTTGCACGAACGTCCTTTTCATGTAATCTCATTTGAATTTGAGATCCTCCTCATTGAAGTTCTGGTTCTTTTGAAATACGCTGTACAAATCCGTCGACATCTGTGCATAATCCAAGCTTGTAGTTGGTTTCTTCCAGCTGGCAAGGCCATGAGCCATTCCTAAACGTCTCAGTTACTTAACCGAGAAGTCTTCAGGAGTGCCGCCTCATCCTGGGTTGACATCTTTGCCTATCTGGTTACCAGTCTGCCCTCTGTTTCAAAACGCGAGAACATGGAACGTGTCTTTCTGAGGGTGTTAACTACGCCTACCATGTAGTGAGAAACTCGCGAGGTTGAAGCACGCCCAAGAGAATTTTCTCCACGAATGCCTACCGTTTGAATCACAGTCGAGTAATAATCAAAGTGAAATTCCAGAATGATGAAGTTCATAATTTTAAGTAAAAGAAAATTCTTGTAGCTTGCTGAAAATTACGACAGAAAACTGACTTTTTCTCGAAAACTCACATTTTGCGGTTAATTTTTTTTATTTTAGTGCATTGATGTGGTCTTTCAGCTGCAATAAGGTGTTTCGTATCAGCTTAGCTGACAAAATTAATAGCTTCAAGCCGAACGGCGATCCACAAAACGTTCATAATTTTTATTAATACTAACCTTCATTAAATAGATTAGTAGCTTGTTTTTCTTTTTAAGCAAATTTTTTTCTAGAATATATTTCTAGATTAAATGCATTCCTTTTACGTTGAAAGCACCTGAAAATCGAATAATAATGCATCAGCATAAAAGGAATGCATTTCAATGCAGCGATTTGTAATTAGTCTTAAATCGGTCGCCGCTAGACGCGGTATATCATTTTATATCGATTTTTCGAGTAGTGCGAATATAAGTTCTATAGGCTACATCCGACAAATTGGAAGCTCTCATGTACCTGGCTTGTATGGCTTATCGATTACTTTTTTTATTTTTCTCTCTTTCCCTATCGCGACTCTTTTTAACTTGTCTTTTATTGTTATCAGTATAGTGCCGCAGGGAATACATCAATGCAGTATCATGCGGAGGAAAAATTGCAGAACCCTGTAGCGCAAAACTGTGTGAATGAAATGAAAACTTGATAATGGAAACACTGAAGACATTTTATTATAAGTTATTAAAATGACGTGTTGGTTCAAAGGATGTAGGATTAAAAATAAAAAATTTATTTTTAGTGAAATAATGTTTTTCATTCAACTTTACCGATAAACATATTTATGTACATGTTTGACGTACAAGAAATGCAATATATATATATATATATATACTAGAGAGTACCCCCCTACTCGCTCCACTCGTCCATCCCCCATTTTGCGATACAGACGAATTCTAGAAAATAATTGTTGCATTTTTCTCATTTTTTTTACCTGTATACCATATGAAACTTCATTTACCCAATTGCTTTAGCGATATAATTGAATATATTTATTTTTTCAGTCAAATTACAGGAAATAATTATTTATAACCATTATTTTATTTTAAAACTATTTTTTCAATTTAAAATTGTCAGCAATACGATAATTACGTCATTTTTTAATTTTATTTACTAAATGCTCATTATTATTGTTTTCTGCTATGTCAATGATTAAGTATTTCATAGACTGTATCGGTATACGATTGTATCGTTATACGATTTTGAAGCTAAAATTATACCTTCATAAAAATGTCGATTTTTCATATCTTTAAGTATCCAAAAATTTCATCTATAATATTTTTGTTTGATATAATTGTTTTTGGGTTTTATGTTACTTTACTTTCTCGATTATATTTTGGTAAAAAACTGCCATTGCCTACATTTAAAAGCCAAAATTTAAATTCGACAGACGAATTCTAGAAATAATTGTTGCCTTTTTCTCCTTTTTTTTACCTGTATACTGTATGAAACTTCATTTACCCAATTACTTTAGCGATGCAATTGAATATACTTATTTTTTCAGTCAAATTCCAGAAAATAATTTTTATAATTCCCATTAACTCTCAATAACTCGATTCTCAGATGTAACAATTAGTAACAAATGTCAAAAATCTCTTAATGTAAGAACGTCTTTTGCTCCAAATATTTCATTATAATCAGATAAATCAATGAAACATTTTTCTACAGCATTTGAAATTTCCTTATAATTTTTATTATTATGTTATTCAAACCTCCTATTTATTTTTCCCCTCTTTGTTTAAACATCTTTGTTTTAGCGATACAATTAAATCTGTTTACCTTTTGAGTAATTTTTCATTTTTCACTTTTTTCTTATTAATCTACTCTTTTACTTTACCGATATCATTGAATTTATTTATTTTTGAGTCGATTTCTATAAAATAATTTTTTACCTTTTCTTTACCTGTATATTCGATACAAACCTTCATTTACCCATTTGCTTTAGCGATATAATTGATTTTATTTTAATTATTATCTTTTTTTACTATGTTATTGATTCAATATACCGCAGACTGTATCGCTATACGATTAAGAAATTTATTGTAAATTTTTTATCCACATTTTTTGGAGCTAAAATTACAATTTCATAAAAATTCAGGAGGGGCTGAGGAGGGGTTCAATAATGAGGAGGTTACTGAGGAGGGGGGAGGAGGGAGTAGGAGGAGGGAGGATACTTGAAGAGGAGCAGGAATATTTTTTAAATATATAAAAAGACATCATTAAAATGATAAATATATTATAAATTAATGAAGAAAAAGTGGAGAGGAAAATAAAAAAGAGGAGGGGTGGAGGAGGGGGGAGGAGGGGGTTAATCTTTAGTTTTAACCTTATAACTATATGATATAGGGAGATGCATTTACATATTGAAATGTATTGTTTACTACTAAAATGAATACAAAATTCTTTTTTAAAATCAACTGGAGTAGTAAAAAACTATGTAGTAGAATTTTTAAAAAATATTTCGACACTTTACCAGATCATAACCAAATACTGAAAGATGAAAATTCAGTATTTTAGAATTGAATTTATAAAGAATAACACTGCGATCATAATATTTGGCAAAAAGAAGATAGACAATTACAGTCATTTCAAATTTACAATATATTAAAAAAATGATAAAATCATTTTTTTACCAAGTCGAAAGTTTGTGAGATTTTATTAATAAAAGTCCTTGATACCACAAAATATACTGCATAAAAGCATCGTCAAAAGTATTAAGTAAAGAATTTATTTTTAAAATAACAAAATTGTTGATTATTAATTAACTTGTTATATATCGTTTAAAAGAATATTATGTAAAGAAGATAATATAATTACATATAATATTTAAAATAGCTTAATGTTATAGTACCAATCAATTAGCTTTTCAAAGGATCGTAATAAATTTCGTGTTACATCATCGAAACACTGAAAATAAAAAAAAAACGAAAGCCTCTAGCCCAGATTAAAAAATAAGTGAAATTAATGCCATGATGCAATAGGTCGTTTTCTTGAGTGCAGGATGCTCCGCTCAGTCTTTGAGCTCCAATAGCCAATAGAACAGAGAATGATAGGGGTCTGGTGTGTGACATAAAATAAGGGAAAAGGAGAATGAGAAATGGGAGGAGAAGGCGCGAATAGTTCGCCAGGAGGGCCGATAGCGGTCAGCTGTCGGTAGCCTGGCGTCGGCCAATGCGGACGATTTAGGTCAAAGTTGTTTCCCGGCAAGTAGTAAAGACCCCCGTGATATTCTCCCCAGACCGACAACCTTTGCTCGAGTGACCTGCTTCAAAATCATATTCGCTCACTTACCCGCCCCTCGTTTCCACTTTCCTCGCGAGTTATGAAGCCCTTGCTTTATTCCGCTATGCTGCAGGCTTCCCATTTTTACGGCACTTCTGTCAAATTATTTGAAATATTACGAGAGATTAACGTATTCAAATTTTCATTTATTGGTTAGTGCATCAGTTTGTCAAATAAAAGCTTTATTATAGTTGTTTCTGGGATAAGAACATGTCTGCCTATTTACTCAAACTGTTTATTTCTACCTTCATAGTAACATTTAATAATGTTGAAACAAAACATTGAAAAGAGAACTACAAGAAAGATTATTATTTATTTGTGATATAAGGTTACGTTCCCGGATTTGAATAATTAAATGATTATATTAAAAAAAAGTTGAAAATTGGAATAATGTTCTTTTGTCATAAAGCTATACATATTTTATACATTTTTTAAGGGAGCATAGTTTACAGGCATAATTTTTTTATAAATATATTGGTAAAAAATATAATTTATACGTTTACAAAATTAGATTTTTTCATATAAAAAAGATATAATAATAACTAATATTACTTTTAAAAAAGTACTATACTTATTTTTTTTCAATTAAGAAGCTTTATTGCTGCAATTTGAAAATATTCTTATACTTTCTCGACCACTCACCCATAATCGGATAAAGCAAAAGCTTTTCTTTCGGAAAGTTGATGCTTGATACTTACCCTGTTGCTAAGCTTCCCTAGCTTTCTAAAGTTATCAAGTGTATTATTCCCTGCAAACACGGCACTTAAATGACCTTTATTACACAGTGATAAAGTTCAAATTACAGAGATTATTAATTCTATTTTACTAAAGTATCTCTTAATTTAACTTTTAGTAAGCTAAGTAGTCTCGCATCGATGAAAGTACTTTTTGAACAGTTTTTAAAAAATAGCAATAACGACAGTCAAAACTATTGCATCTTCAAAATCACTGCGTCAAGGAAAAAAACTATATAAATTTTTTTGGAACTGCCGATATTTTCTCTTAATTACGTAGAAAATAAAAAGCATAGTGTAAAATGAATTATGTTAATAATATTATTTAAATATTACTAATTATTTACAAAATAAGCCTAGGAGAAAGTCTTTAAGGTCATTTTATACTCTGCTTTGTCTGTTTAAAAAAAAAACTTTAGTGTAACCTACAGGTCCCATTGGTGCATGAATTTCAATGAGACATGTTTTAAATTGTTGTTAATTTATAAGATTCTGGGCTGAAAACTTGTAGGGTTAAATAAAAGTAATTGAAAAATTTTTAAAACTACTTAAATATCTTCATTTTTATGAAATTTCTTAAATTTATCTAGTTTTAGAACTTTTCTAACTACTTAAGCAAATAATTACAAATCCTACAATTCTTCAGCCCAGAACTACATTCATTATCAACAATTTAAGCCTCATCCCATAAATTATATTCGTAACGTCGAAATTATTTATCCTGGTTATTTCTTAAGCATCCTTATTCTGCTCTCCTCTGAAGACTTTCCGCAATTTTCAAAATCCTATTTCTACGAACAGTCAATTTGTTGTTTCTAGATTATACGAATTTATTCATCCGGTGGTCCGCTCTTACTTCAAGAGTTTGAAATCAACATAAACTAACGCAGGAAACGAGCAACGTTCTTAAATATTAATTATTTTTCTCGGAAAAAATAGAATAGAAAAGGGTTTCTCTTTTCATAATGTATACAGGCAAACAAGTGTAGAGGGGTCCATTCGGAAAATTTGCAAGATGTTTAATAAGTTATTCAGCCATTTATCTTAAAAAAATACATTGTATATATAGCCAGAAGCCGGTGCATACTGCAGCGGGAAAAAACGACACACGTATTTCTAGCCCCACTCTCAGCTGAGATGTACGAGCCGCGGTAAAAAGTCCCGAGCGCTCGCCTGGCCTTGTGGAGGGGGTGCAGGTGCGTGCCGCACGGCCCGCGTGGTGGTAGGGATGTTGCGTATACCGACGCCGACTCATTCGCGATTCCCGGCTGCGAATTCCAGCCGCGGGGGCGGGTATGCGCGTCCGGGATACACAGCAACGCAGCCCGTCTGCGTGTGCTGTGGTAGGGACGCTGCGTCTACCGACGTCGACGGGCCCGTATGCATGGCTAGGATACGCTGGGGGAGGTGTTCGGTGGTGGGAGGTACGCTGCGGGGAGGTGATGAGTGATACGCGGGAGGCGGTGGTGGCGAGACTGCACTGTATCGCATATACAAGAAAAAAAATATGAATAAATTTTTTTTAAATTTGTTTATAAATTTGTTTATCAAGTTGTTTATCAATTTGTTTATCAATTTGCTTATCAATTTGTTTATAACAATACCACATATCACCCATTGCCCCCACACCGCCTCTCTCGGAAAAAGCGAGCCTCCACACTGAGAAAAATTTTAGGGCAAAAATTACAATATTTGCTTGTACTTGAAGGACAGACTGCAATTATGACATCAATTAATTTTACTTTATTATATTATGTTAGAAAAATGTATAATTACTGCAATATCTTTTAAAATTTTTATTATTTAACATAGGAAATATTTGATGATGTAGAAATTCCAATTTTTGTTAAAGAAAATTCCAGTAAAATGTACAAATTTTGCATTTTTATTATTAATTTTTACTATAATTTCTTGTAACTATTCGATAAATATTCAAGAAGTATACAACTTATAATGATTTCTTGGAATATTTATTAAAACCTTGGGATATTTTACATAATTATATTGTAAAATTTATTGTTCGCGCTACGGCGCATGCGCGACCGGCTAACCCACAGTGAGCGTGAGACTTCTCGTTTCTTCTTCGAGCTAGCCATTGATCGGTCGGCGAAAATCAAAATGAAAAGTTTAACTGAAATATTTAATTAATTTTTGTATAGATGTCGCACCGTTTTTCTTACTCGCAAGTGGTTAGGATTGACAGCAGTTAGTATATAAGAGCGTTTTGATGTATCTCTTTCATAAAATGCGATTACCATGTATAATGTTAATTAGGTGCGATCATTGCGAATAATACTTTAGCGTTAACAAATTAAGTAGGTCTTTCTAAAGTTAAGTAAGCGTTCACTTGTATCTCGATTTCAATAATGCATATAAGCGGTGAATTAAAAAAAAATCCAAAAGTTTATTCTAACCAAAAGGTTAGGTCGGTGTTTCCTATAAAATATTTTTCTTCTATATGTATTATATTTACGAAATAAAATTATAAAATTTGCAAATAAGTATAGTAAAATTTACAAAAAAATATAGTAAAATTTGCAAACATTGCATGTAAAATTTACTATTGGAGGATTGAAAAATTTACAAACCGTACATTGTAAAATTTGCTATTTCTGAAGTTTGTCCTCAGGTAATATGAATTATTGTAAAAATTCCTCTATTTTTTTTCAGTGCAGGCGCATTCTCGCTATCTCTCTCGCTCCATATGTTTGTCTCTTTCACTCCGGCGCCAGCCGTAACATCACGGATGTCTCGAAAAAGGACCCCTTCTACTAACGTCAGAAATATTTTAATTGATAATGGAAATCGTTAATATTTTCAGTGGTTTTAAAACGAGTTTAGTTTTACCGTGCCCGGCCACGAGAGTTTTGCAGATTTGGTGATCAAGAGAAAAGTTCTCTCAAATATCGCGCGATCAGAGGCCTCATTACGGAGGTATTTGGAAGGTCGATGTTAAATCAACAAAGCACCACCTAAAAAGAGCTTTCGGTAAGCTTAGATTTACGTACGAGGAATTCATGACTCTGCTGACAGAAATCGAAGCTTGCCTAAATTCACGCCCTCTATCCCCACCCACCGCCAATGTAGACAATTTCAAAACGCTCACTCCTACACATTTTTTCATCGAATCTGCTTCGAACTTCATTTCCTATGAAGAGCTTCCCGGCATGTCGGTAAATTGACGGCTTCCATCTCATACAGCGAGCCCGTGATGAATTCTAGAAGCGCAGGTCAGGTGAATACCTACATCAGTAACAAGAAAGAGGGAAGTGGCAAAAATATACCGAAAACGCGGTAGCTCAATTCGTACTTCTCAGAGTCGATCACTCTCCCTCCTTGTAGTGCCGTTCGGTCATTGCAGAGGTTCTTCTAGGCGCTAATGGGTTGTTGAGGGTGGTGAACGCAAAAACCACCATCGGTACATTTCAATGACATATGGCGCGCTTATCACCACTATCATTAGAATCATATCCACAGATGAGAGAAGTTCGTCCGTCGGACAAAGACGCGCGGAAAAATCGGAACTCTGAGCCTTTCTTCGTTTATCTTCAAAGAAAAATCAGTGCCGGCAAAGAACGGTTACGAGCCTTGAATTCTTCCCGATATAAAAAACGAACACTTTCCGTACGCTCGTTGTGGGCCCCTTTAGATTTGACCGGCCGACCAGTCCATTTTTATGCCCTTACCTGCTACTTATACTCGAGCGCACACTTCACGGCGTCTTTAACCGTTTTGCGATGTTGCACTAAATATGCACCTCTAATTATCACACATGAGTGCTTATTCAGACACTCTATACAGAATTAGGAAAAACCTTGAAGGCAAACCGTTGCGGAATTAACTGTAGATTTAAGTAAAACTATGTACTAGAATTCCTTGAAAATAAGAACTTTCTTACGGCATTTTCCTTTATCTTCTGTAGAAGCTTTTAATGTAGTCATTAATGTCGTAGTTTATGTGAGTTTTTGTGGTATCTCGTATAACACTCCCGAAATTCGACAATTTATATCAACATAAGTGGCCCAAATAGCATAAAAAATGGTCCTACGGAGTATTTTTTTCTTTCCACGGAACTTAGAATTTCTTTAGACAGTGACGTTTTGGTCGATAATCAGATGACGTTTTGGCGTGATTTATCACGTGATTTATCACTTGACTTATCACGTGATTTTTTGCAATAGGGAAGTTGTGCAAATTGGAATAACTATTTTTTTCAAAATTAAATGTTAAATTGAAATTTTAGTTTTTATTATATTTGCTAATTAAAAAAATTAAAATCCTGATAAGAAGCGTTTACACAAACTCGTGCATTTATGCTCATCGATCTGACGATAAGCCAGTTTATTTAGAGTCATCAACTTCTTCGGAATTTCACGAAAAATTCTTTTGGACTTAACAACAAAAAATAATCGACTTGTATTTTTTATTTTTTCAATTGTATGATTACTACCAAAAATAAGGTACTTCGAAAATCAGTGTAATGTCACTGACTTGAATAGATTCCTATTCATCTTTAATAACATTTCAAATGCATAGGTTCAAGTAGTTATTCTTTAATTTCTAAAGATGCCAAATCAGTAACATGTTTGAATTTTTTAACCTGTAGGGGACGGGAAAGCCACTATAGTGGCTCGACCATGGACAGACACTTTACATATGAGTATTTCCCAATATTAGAGACACATATTATGTGTTTTTTATAAAAAATACTGAGAAATTGAAAATTCCAAAATTCCCCGTCCTCTAAAGGTTAATCATAAATTTTAAATTCTTGAAATTATATTATATTTTCGAAAATATTTTATGAATGGATATACTTTTATGCTCTCAGTTTCTTTTGAAAACAAGTCCAATTGCTGAATGGTTGAGAATGGTGTCAAGTCACCCCCTTTTTGATAAGCCCATTTTACAGAGCCTGGCATAAGCTTTGGATGGTACATTAAGGAATCAGAAAGAATGTCGTTTCGTTGTAGTCGATATTTTATTTTCTACAGTTCTTGATTGGCTAAATTTGTTTTTATAGTTAAAAATTTAATTGAAATGAGAAAACGGAAAAGATAAATAATTTATTTATATGTCTACAATAAACTGCAAGTATTTGAATTACTTACCTTTTCACTTTCTCAAAGAGCTAGAAAATTTTCATGTTTCAAATTTGGATAAAATTCAATATTTTTTTATCGGACACAGGTTACTTATGTTTTTGTTAATTACTTATTCAACAATGTAACAATTGATATAGCTTTATCTTTTTTACTTTATTATTACAGATTTACTAATTTCTTAACTTCAAGTTGTACAGGAGTTATCATCACTTTATCTCAGATTTTTTATCAAGGAGACAAATTTGTTATTGCTAATCTATAAACTAATCATATTTATTTATTCACCAAAATACTGCATCAATTACTTAAATAAATTATTAATATAAATTATTCATCATTGCTAATATTTCGATTTTATAACTCGCTTATCTCCTCGACAAAAAAGTTACAAACCTCGCATCGAATCAATAGCAGTGTTTAACGCATAATAAAACAATTATAATTTATTAATCGAATTAATGAATCGTAAGCTTTTTTGCGTGGTAGTAAATAAAGGTTAGCTTAAGCGAGATTAATTACCACCCAATCAATATCTTTTTGTAAAACCCGCTTACGTATGCCTGTCCTACTTCTTGTTATAATTCTATGAAATGTTCACTGACTATTCAAATAAGTTAATCTAATTCAGTCTCTTGCGCTATGCAATATTTACACTGAGAAAAAAATTCAGTTGGATCAAAAGACTCGTGCCTATAAATGCGAGCAACAGTATACTTTGTCAATTTAACAAATTTTGATTTTGAATTGAACAGCTTCGTTCTGTTAAATTAAAACTTTATGCTGTTGATTCAACGCCCCATACCGTTGATTCAAAGTACTTGTAATTGTAGTTTAGAATATTATTTCACTTAAATTGACCATTCTATACATATAATTCAACCGAATTTCCGAATCTTGATAAAAAGAAATTAAAACTTTTTTTGTATTCTCAGAACCTTAACGCCTTTTATTTCTGTCGCTGTATTTTAACTGCAACATATTTGCTAAAAACTGAATGAAATTTATGAAGGTTTCTTAAACAACTGCACATTTAAGCGGAAACACATTCGATGTTTTTTCACATTAATATCACACACACTTTCTCGCAAGGACGCTTACAAATCTAAATTACACATCGCAGTTATATGTAGTCGCACGCATAGTTACTTATGTACGTTTGAATTATTTTCTTCTTATATACTAACCATCATAAATACTGGTCGCTTGCGGGTACAGAGAAACAACAGTCGCCTTCTAGCGGTTTATAGACGAATTATCACTTTGCGGCTCCGAAGAAAACAAAGCCGAGAAGTCGGTATTAGGAATACCAGCTGGGTAGCCTCATCGGCGTGCGTCGAAACGTGGTTATAAAGACCTACCGTAGACTTAGACGCATACTCCAAGTAAAACAGCACACTACGCGACAGCGAAGGCACGAGAGGCCCACGTGATTGGAAAAAGGGAGGGAAGCGCGATTTGGCCAAGTGATCAACGAGCTCATCTCTCTCACTCAGAAATTCTATTAATTGAAAAGTTATTGTCTGTCATTTGATGTATTAAACAATTCATTCAACAATAAAATAACTTTCAAATTAAGTTACTAAAATTCTTGTGATTTCAAGAATTATATTTTCATTTTAACAAAAATCTTATGTTTCATTAGAATGAATGTTGAATCGATAGGCGCGCTTTCAAAACACCGGTCGCGCCTTCAAAACAACAGTATATGCCAGTGTTCATCGTTCATGGCGCTGAGTCTGTTGAATCAACAGAATATTCTTATGTTTCAACTAGATTTTTTTCTCAGTGTAGTACATACATTTTAAATAATAACGAGACTCAATGTTCACGAACTTTATTTTTTCGTAGACTATTGAAATCATAGTACACTTTTACCTCAATTATAATAATCCATGTTAACGTATTTATGTGTAATAAATATTGTGAGTCTCAAGAATTATTTGATTTGAGTGCTATTAAAAGAATTGCTTTAAAAAGTTTATTAAGGGGGTTTTAAGATTAATTTGTAATGATAAATTCTTTTAATTAAAAAATGATAATACCTTAATTAAAAACTTCAATCGAATGATTTCTTGAAACTAAACATTTTTCCAGTATATTTCATAAATATTTTTCGTATAATACATAATTTAATAATTTTTTTTATTCTAATCGCTAATGCATTTAGACCAGCTAAATACACATTTCTTATCTATATAATATACATCGCTATAGAAACTTTAATATATATCAGATAACCGTTGTAGTGCATTTATGAAGTAGTCACCCTAGATTGAAATACCGTTTGTTAATTATTTATCAAATTGTGTCCTTTATTTTTGATATTCATTTCACAAATTTCAATATTGTCTATATGTGAATAACGCATGTAATCATTAATACTTAACATTCTTAAGTAATATTTTATGTAATTGAAACAGGAAAATATTGTATATCGCATTCTAAAAATGGATATGTGAATTGTATATCGAATAAGTGTGTATTCACTTATTCGATCTTGATTTCACATATTCATTTTTAAGGGTATTGATAATAAAAAATATCTATGCACATTATACAATTGTTTCATCTTACCTAATTATTGCATTTAACGAGTGTTATGTATGTCATTAATGACATTGTACAAAATTTATTTTAAGACTGTAATGGTGATGCCTTAATGTTAATTGATAGCATTTCAGCAATTATTAAAATTTCTAATTAACTGTTAATTTAAATAATTTTTTTTGCATTTTTCTTTGAAAACATACCTTTATTGAATGGGAGAAGAATTATAATTCGAAAAATTGTAATTTTATGTTTTCTTCTTAGGACAAGCTAATCTATTATCTTAATGCAAAGGTGCATTTGATGTTTCCATTATGGTATTTAAAACTTTATCAATTTTAAAGATCTTTATTCAATTAGTGTCTAAAAGAATTTTTTATTTTTAGTATGTTTCTATTCTTGTATTTCCCATGCAAACGTCTTTTCAAATTTATAAAATATTTTACAAAAAAATTTTACGGACTAATTCATTATTTTTAAGAGTAAAATTGAAAAAATACTTTTTAAAGAGTATGAAAAGTCAACTAAACTATAATATCACCCATAAACACGATACATTGTTTATATATACTAAGCAACTTCCAATAATGATAAGCAACGGCAGTGCTGTATATTTTTGATTTTACAATTTTGAATATGACTAATTGACTAAAGAAGGCAGATGTCGGCATTTTTTAATAAAGTACAATTCATTTCTTCGTGATTTACGGTAAACTCAGTGTTAAATGGTTCATTGTGAACTTGACGTCAAAACGTTACCCAAAAAGTCGTATGCTTGAAAAAAGCAAAAGGAAATCCACAATTACCTAATGATATTGTTATTCTGAGGCCACGTTCAAAATGAAGCAATTAACAGTGGGCATACCTAGCAGTACATTAATTTTCATGTACTTTAGTTAGAAATATTTTAAGCCATTATTATTTATTCGAATCCATATCCCCAACTATATTACATACAGCGCATTTTATTTAATATTTATTCAAACGAAATTTGGCTCGAAATATTATCATTCTATCAATTGACAAATTTTATATGTGATTAATTCTACTTTTTTCAAATTCTCTTAATTTCTATGATAATTTCGTAAACTAGCGATAGACACATTTCTATCGTGAATGCGAAGAAACGAATTTTTTAAAAATATCTAATGTCATATCCCTTGCGAAAAACTAATTATTTTTAGATTGTGTGAAAACATATTATAAAATATTTACACAATTTTCTAAAGCTATAATTAAAAAAAAAAAAAAAAAAAACAAATAAACTTGCCCTTGAATTCCTTAAACAATAAAATTTAATGCTAAATTTGATACATTTAAATATGGATTTCAGCTCGTCTACTTTGTAAGCAATGTTGAATTAGAAATGTATTGGCAATACTCTGTAAGTTATTTAAGTAACTAACCTCTTACTTTGATATTAAGTGTTTAAGCAAGAAACCTCTTATTTGGCAATACATAATAAATATAGCAACACTAAAAAAAAGGTAATAATGATCTTCTTTACTAAAGAGATATCGCGGCGCGAGAAAAGTAGCGAAAAGCGGGAGGGTTGAGAAAAGCTCAAAGTTCATAGCGCAATATGCCGTGCAGAACGTGTTTCGAATTCTGTAGTCCGTAATATTTTCGAGCTCTTCTTCCTCGTAAATTTGTCGTGAAAAATCACGCTCCTTCGTTCATAAAAAAACTCGATGGTTATCGAAATGTAAACATAATATGTCATAAAAATAAATAAACTTCAAACTTATTGCTAATAGCCAACAAATTATGAGTATCAAATTAATTGTACCATCACACGCGTCATTACTTTCGTCAAATTAATTATTTATAAGGAGTCGTCTCTCTAATTTGCGAATTAATGTAACGTCATCAAGTACTTTTTTAAATTAACACATAAGCTATGATATTTCTGCCAAATTTTTATTCGTATTAAACTACATCGACGAATCGTGTAACAAGTTTTATTTTCGTAAAATATGAAAGATTTTCCGAAAAATGGGAAAGTAAAATTATTATATAGAAAATTATTATTAAAATTTAGTATAAAGGATTATACTAAAAGTACAAAAGCAAATATGATTATCTCTGAAATTTTTTTTCTCTGCTGTTTCAATCAAATAAGTGCATTTAGCATCCTACCATAAAAAGTATTACTTCATACTATACTAAAAATAAAAAAAATTGTAACAAAGTACATTCGTAAAACAATGATTTTACACTTTATAGTTTTGATCGCCTCACTATCTTTTTTACAATGCAAATGACTAATGACTAAGTTTTGGAGCATTAGTAAATTTCCCGTGTGCGTAGAGAAACCCGCGTAAAAATTTAGAGGATGTTAAAAAGATCTTAAAAAGATTTGTCTTAAAAATGATCGATTTTAAGATGAATTAAGACGATTTTAAGATTTTCACGTGAAAATCTTTTTAAGATCTTTTTAACATCTTTTTTTCCTTTCCCGCGTAAAAATGATTCCTAATGGGAAATATGTTGTCAATACATTGGTATGTTCTAGTACCATTACGATTAAAAATTTAAAAAAAAAAATTCATAAAAAAAAATTTTACTTCTATCTGGATTCGAACTCACGAACTTCTGCTTGTCAGGCTACCGTTTAGACAACTGAGCTATTTAATTGTTTTTGTCAAATGACTAAATTCCAAATATAACAAAATTTGAAAGGTTAGCTCTAATAATTCTAATGTTTTAACCTGAATTTAATTTTTTAACAAAAACAATTAAATAGCTCAGTTGTCTAAACGGTGGCCTAGCAAGCAAAAGTTTGTGAGTTCGAATCCAGATAGAAGCCAAACTTTTTTTTATGAAAATTTTTTTTTAAATTTTCAATCGTATTGGTACTAGAACATACCAAAATATTGCCAACATATTTCCCATAGGAATCATTTTTACGCAGGAAAGGAAGAAAAGATCTTAAAAAGATCTTAATAAGATTTTCAAGAATTGAAGCGTGAAAATGTTAAGATCGTCTTAATTCATCTTAAAATCGATCATTTTTAAGACAAATATATTTAAGATCTTTTTAAAATCCTCGAAATTTTTACGCAGGTCAGCGACGGAGAATCGAGCCACGGAGGATGTGGGTGAACTCGGGCTCGACAAGGGAGGGAGGAGGAGCAATAAAGAGATAGGCGGCGAGAGGAAGAGGGAGACGAATGAACGGGGCTGGCTTAAGTGGCATCCAAGGTGCTCTTGGCCGTCTCGTCCGGGCATCACAAGGGCCTCATGACCTCACCGCACTCGCAATGCACCGGGTGACCTCTCCGCTCGACCCGCGTACTGATCGAGTGCTCACTGCAACAGAAAGCACAAAGGTCGCCGAAACGATTAATATAATAAGCCGGTGATGCAGCTAACGCGATTACAGTCGCGTAATGGGGCATTTGCGAGGCGTTTTCCACCTCCCCCTATCATCCCTCTTTCCTTCATCAGACAGTGGAGCGAGGAAAATTTTTTTCCGAGAGCTCCGCCGCTTTGCCGGATAAGTGGCATAAATCTCTTTTTGTGGCAGAAGAGTACGAAATAGTTCGTTCTACTTTTATTCCTCGGCCATATTTCGCATTCATTTTTTCAATTACTAGGGAAGCTCTTTTTCATGCGAAGCCTATTTCGATTTTCTTTTCAGCGCGACGACGGAACACTCGTAAACCCATAATCTATATTGTTAACTAGTCTTGCAGTATAACTGCAGTTTACTCCGACGTAAATATATTTTCCAAGTGTTTTTCAGAAAATTTACTCTTTTTAATCAAAGTGATTGTTCATATTTTACGAACATGCAGATATTCTTATTTGCTGTCAATACTGCTCTTTCGTCGCTTTAAAAGATTAGAACCTTTAACAATTTTGCGGTACAAACTTTTCTTCATTTTCGTAAACATTTTCATAAAGATACAGATATACCTGGCATGTACAGCGAAATAATTTAATTCCATATACAAGTGTAAAAATAAAGCATTATATTATTCTCTATTCAACAATTAACTTCAAGCAAAAGTGATCCGTAATTCACAATAAAATGGTTTCCGTGGCGTGCTTGTTTTTCAATGCATATGGTAGTATTTCTTAAAATTGTAAAAAAAATCGATCATAAAAAAATTGTTCATACTTGAAACATCCGGATAGAAACACGTCTGGTTTGTGATTGGAAGCAAAGAGCGAGAATTCCTTCTCTCTCGCGACTGACTAATAAGGGGCTTTATCCGCTCGGGTGCGTACTACTAGCACGGGGCGCCCCATGACGGGCGCCTTATATTATTTCTTATAGTCCCCGCTCCTTCTCTCCCGGTCGCCAAATTTGTACGGCCCTATACACGTAAACACCAAAACGGTGTATCGGTGTATATGAACACAAGCGTCAGTGCGAGCGTCAGTGACAGCGCTTGTGTAAACGGCAACGCTGCTTAACATAAGCAACATATTTACAAGCGATATTTTTAAATATTTACGACTACTTAAAATAATATAATACGTATGTATAGTTCATAAATTTTTGCAAAAAGAAAATCTAAGAGATCGTAGTTATGAATTTGCCGGGGCCGATTTGAACGGCTGTCTACTCTACTGAGCCAATGCGACGTTGTCGCATATCGCTGTTGACGGCACTAAAGTGGCTCAAGCACTTGGCGGATAGAGCGAGATTGGTTTCTTTAAATTATCATATTTACAAAACGGTGAAGCTAGGGTTTCTGAATTTCTAATATGATATTTCAATGATTAATATTTACAATATATTATTTTTTTAGAAAAACGCCATATGTATTATTAAAGTTATAGACTGAAACGTTCATTTGCGCGCACCCGTCCCATAAGATGCCGTGTTAAAATGCTCAACTTTAATAATTAATATCTCGATAGCGGTGAAGCTAGGATCTTTAAAATTAAGATATATCATAGTTACTAATGTCACTTATATGTGATAATATTTTCAAAGATTTCTCAAGTAAACGCAAAATCGGATAAACTCCCTTAAGGGGAGTTCGTACCATCCTACATTACCGACCGCGATACGAATCGCTGTTTCCAACTTTTCTCTGTCATTTATTAGTGAAATTACGCACAAATTAAATTCCACTCAAAAAATTCATTGACGAAGAGGGTTCAACTAAGATAATTGTAATACAGAGTCAAAAATCGTCGCTACCTTACTAGCAAATAAGCAATGGCGCTGCGATCGTTCAACTCAAAATCGTTTTATGCCAAATTAAAAAATTTATTAATTTTATAATTTTTGACTCCGTATTACAATTATCTTAGTTGAGCCCTCTTCGTCAATGAATTTTTTGAGTGGAATTTAATTTGTGCGTAATTTCACTAATAAATGACAGAGAAAAGTTGGAAAATTTCGGGTTCGTCCGTCGTACGTACAGGATCGTTGGGGACGCTTATAATCTTAAAAATCCTAAACGTTAAAGTGTTTTTTTTTTCAATATCATTTATTCTGGCTCTTTACCTGATTATTTAATACTGCTCTCATACAATATATACAGGGTAGCCAATTGTAATCGCCCACTAAGATATCTCAATTATTAAGCTTTCTTTCAAAAAAGATTTCAGACAAAAGTTGTTTAACTTTGAGGGGGTCATGTTTTGGTTATATTGCATTTAACCTTGAACATGTTTTTCCAAGGTTATTTCAAGGTCAATGTTGTTTTTTAAATAGGAACACCTATTTTTTTTATGGCAGATTCAGATTCGGCGGGAAATTTTACGTTCAGGTAATGTAAGATGTGTGGGGGTCCATGAGACCCTCACCCCATCCCCAAGGTCATTTCTTGGTCAGCCTTTTGTTTCAACGGGAATTTCTATTCTTGATCAAATATTCGTATTCTACGTTCATTTTTACGTTTAGACAAGGACATGACTGTGGGGTTCAAATAAACCCCACCTCATTTCAAAGGTTATTTAGAGGTCAACCTATAATGGAAAATCCTACTTTGAAAATAAATCTAAGGGCAAATCTTCCAAATTAATTCAGCAACTTGTGGTTGTAATGTTTGGTTATTATGGCTTGTGGTTCCTCCAATGAAGACCTTACAAATTCTAGGCAATTAAATCCATTTGAAATAAGGCAAAACTTACGCTGTAGTAACACAGTGAATCTAGCAAAATTGGTATCCTTCAGGGTGTTTAATAATAACATACTTGGAAATTAATCATAATAAATTTTGATACAGTGTTTTATAGTACATTACGATACAAGTGTCGTATACTATTTTATAGCACGTGTGACTTAAATTAGCCTAAAAATTACGATACAGTGTTTTATACTACATTTCGATACAAGTGTCGTATACTATTTTATAGCACGTGTGACTTAAATTAGCCTAAAAATTACGATACAGTGTTTTATACTACATTTCGATACAAGTGTTGTATACTATTTTATAGCACGTGTGACTTAAATTAGCCTAAAAATTACGATACAAGCGTTTTTAATGATATAATTCAATGTTTTAATTCATTTTTACGTAGAAATATTTCACATCTTTCATATGATGCTGCACGACAGCAAATTGGTATCATTGCCGTCAATAAAGTAAAAAAACTTTTGTCGACTTTCAGTGAGAACCATTCGCCGTCATATGCGTGTTTGATGGTCAGTTCAGTAGTTATCTTTGAAATTCGAAAGCTGTATTTTGAATTTAATTCTGTGCTGATTTACAATTTTTTTCAAAATCGTCGAAAACAGCGATAGTTCTTCGGAAAACTAATATAATGGTATTATTCCAAAAGAGATGGTTAAAGCTGCTAATAACATAACCATGGATTTGCTACCCCCCAAAATCTAAGCAAAATTATACTACAGGGTACAATGAATTCAAGAAATGGCACAGAGAGAGAAAAACAAACTCATTTGATGAGATTGTTTTGCTTAATTATTTTGATATGCTGTCATATAAATATGCGCCTAACTTTCTGTGGGTGACTTATTCAAAGCGTAAAACAACTATCAATTGTTATGATGATATTGACATTAGTAATTATAAAAGGTTACAAACATTTTTAAAAAGAAAAAGTATAGGCTATCGACCAAAGAAGTCTGCAGTGTTTAGAAAGAAAAATATTGTAAACAAATGCAAGATTAATATAAGACATTCATTTTTAGAGTTGCGCAATTCTCTAGAATAGTCGTCTGCACCCTTCCAGAAAACGCTACATACGCCACGGAAAAGCATGCGGTATGGGCGAATTTAAGGCACGCAGTGCTATAAAAATATTTTTCTTCACTCTAACCTCCAATATTCACGCATGTTTGTAATCCACTTCCGCACCCGTATAAAAATGTACTATTTTTGGATCCCCTGGTCGAAAGTACGAAGGTTCACCATTGTTTTCGATGGCAAAAGATAGGCTTTTAGCCACTGCTATGTATGCTTTGGTAGATTTTGTTCACATTTTTAAAACCATTAACCAAAATATATACAGGGTGATTCATTTTAATTGCCCCAGGCAAATATCTCGAAAAGTACGGGAGATGGAAAAAAACGTTAAATGTAAAAGTTGTAGGGTTCAGAGGGGGAAATCCAATGGTGACATTGACCATGACCTTGGGGTCAAGTTTCAAGGTCATTTCAAAGTTAAAGTAGTTTTTTTAAATAGGAACACCAACTTTTGACCTCGGAAATTAAAAGAGCGGAAAATTTTACATTCAAACATGATGTTATGTCATGGGGTCCAGTTGACCTCTGCAGTCGCATCAAGGTCAAATCAAGCTGTCTACACAATTCGTAGGCCAATATCTTGAAAAAAGCAAGGTTGAGAAAAACTTTACCAAATTTGTAGGTTACTGAGGGTGAAATGCATTAATGACTCTGAGCATGTCCCTGGTTATTTAAGGTTTTGATGGATGTTCATCCAACCATTTAAAGCAAGATTGATGTTCATCCGACCAATGAAGGCAAGATGGTTGCCCAGCCAGCCATTTAAGGCAAAATGGGGGTTCATCCGGCCATTTAAGGCAAGATGGGCGCTTATGCAGCCTTTTAAAGTGAACGGTAGCTGATGCAGCTAACTAATTAAGGCAACATGGTGTGATCATCCATCTAGTCAATGATGGAACTTTCCTGTCAGTTGTAGCAGACTGGGCTACGTATTGAAATACATACGTAGCTAAAATACTCGGTCTAAAGTAAATTTTCGAATGTGCCTCCATTTTGATCAATACATAGCCGTACTTGCCTTTCGAATGCATATACGGGTGCGGAAGTGAATTATTTGCGTCGGGAGACATTTTTAGGCCGAGCGAAACGAGGCCGAAAAGTCTCCCGAGGCAAAGATTCACTTACGCACCAGTGTGAAACCGTATTTTTCTCCACGAGAGCCGCAAATCGCATGCAAAAATGCGTATTTGAGGTTGGAGTGGAGAAAAGTTTTATTTTTTAATTTCAAATGTAAATTTAGAATAGTATATTGTACTGGGCTAAGTATGTATACTATTTTTCTGCTCGATGGTGCCGGAATGTGGCAACTTCGTTTCGCGCAGCGCCCGAAAGTTGCCGCTTTCCGGTCGGAGGGCAGTCATGTACTTTTAATAATTGCTAGATATAATAATGCTTCAAGCAATAAATAATGAAAATGCATTACTTGTTACTTTATTGAATGTATTTATTAAAACTATACGCTTGATTTTTTCGTTGCCCGCCCCCGACCAGCAGCACTCGCTGCGCTCGTGCATGTCGGGGCGGGCATTGAAATAAACTCATTCAAGATAAAAAAAAAAATAATAATTTTTTTAAATGTAAATTTTAAACGAAACGTAGTGTACTTTCGACCGGGCATCAAGAAAAATAGTATACGGCACATGAGACGCATGTTAAAGGCCCGCCACGGCGTGTGAATGACAGAAGAACTTAACCCAATGACAGAACTTCAACTTCAATCTTTTGTACCGTAATATACTATTTTAACATACCGTGGTCTCCAATCTAGAATCCTTCATATTTGTTGAAAATAAAAGATAATTCATCAAAAATTCCCATCTGCAGTAGACTGCAGAAATTTACATAAAAATCTTTTATTTTTTTTCTACAAATTTTCTAGGTATCCTAGAGTGTGATTGTATTTTTTTACCGTTTATCAAAAATTGTATTAATTGTTTAATTTGAAGTTAAAATTTTGAATATGGCCGACTATTCTCCGGAAGAAATTTATGATATAATTCTAGTTCTCGGAGAGGTTAAACGGTTACTTGAACGGACCTTATTTCTTCGATGAAAACTTTAATGCGAACAAATATTTAGAGTTGATAAGGGATAGATTACCAGAAATGTTAGAAGATGTTGATCTAGAAACAAGAAAAAGATTGTGGTTCCAGCAGGACGGTGCGTCAGCTCATTTTGCACAAATTGTTCGTAATTTTTTGGACGTGAGGTCCAGTCGACTGGCCTCCATTTTCACTGATCTCACATCACCAGATTTTTATTTGTGGGGATATCTCAAGAACGTTTTTTATGCAGAACGGTCAAGAGCGGGAGAGGATATGATGGTTCGCATCTGCCAGCTTGCAGAGCTATTCCAAGGGCAACGTTGTTAAGAACAGTTGAGAATTCCCAGATACGTTTGAATCCATGCTTCTGTCGAATCCGTCGAAGAAAATGGTGTCCTCTTTGAACAGACCATTCATGGATTAGTGAGAGGTACGAGCACTCACTTACTGAAACTCTTGAATATTCTCCTGGGTTGACCACGAAATGACCTTGCGAATGAGTTAGGGGTCATTTGGACACCACAGACACGATCTTGTCTAAATGTAGAAATGAACGTAGAATACGAATATTTGATCAAGAATAGAGATTCTCGTTGAAACAAAAGGTTGACCAAGAAATGATTTTGCGGATCGGGTGGGGGGCTCATGGACCCCCACACATCTTACATTACCTGAATGTAAAATTTTCCGTCGAATCTGAATCTGCCATAAAAAATAGGTGTTCCTATTTAAAAAACAACATTGACCTTGAAATAACCTTGGAAAAACATGTTCAAGGTTAAATGCAATATAACCAAAACTTGGTCCCCGCAAAGTTCTTAGTGCACTGAGAGAAATTTTGTAGTAAACTTAGCAATGTTTCTAGTAAATTTTACTAGACTGCTGTTGTAATTTCCTCACAGACTACCCAAGTCGACATTTTTACAATAATCCTAATAAATTTTTACAGTTACCATAATAATATTAATATTTCCACTTAGAAAAATTCTTAGGTGCCCTACAAAAAATTACAATGCTGCATAGTAAAATTAGCGATCTGTGAAAAATTGGAAGGTGCCCTATACATTTTTACTAGGTGCTATTGTAATTTTTATCAGGGGCCTAGTAATTTTTGTCAGTGGCCTAGTAACTTTTGTCAGGGATCTAACAAATGTTACTATAAAGATATGAATTATTATGACCATACCTAGGAATTTTTAATATATGGTCGTTTTACGCATGCGCAATGTGAGAACGCGTGGCCCCCCGAGCCGGCGCGGGATTTCTCGTCACGAATAGTACCTCTTTTACTCACTAGAGGGAGATTTTTACTTGGTTCATCTACATCTTCAACACATTTTTATTTATTTATAAAACTAAACAATTTTACATTATTTTTAAATAATAATTATTTAAATACATCTTGTATAATACATCAGCAATTATTATACTTTCCTTAGTCCGTTACGTATTGAGAATTTTGCGATATTTCTTTTTCTCGCAAGTGCATAAATTCAGCACACTAAGTATATAAGTGCGACTTGTTTAGTCAATATCGTATATGTATAATAGCGTGCGTCCAAGTATATGTTGCGTTAGGTAGGGTTAGATAAGTTTTTCGATATGCGTTCGTTAAATGTGTTTATAAGCGATTGAATGCGTAGTTATTATAAGTCTCTGGCTATTTAAGAAAAAGTAATTCACTAGGATATTAAATTTCAAGTAATACCTTAGGATGAAACTAAGAATAAAACAAAAAAACTGAATAAATTACATTTTATCTTATTATTATAATTATTTATATACAGTAAATTTTAAACGGTCACTTAATAATATTTCAGAGGTTCTGTTAGAAAAATTGCAAGGTATTATTGTAAAAATTACAAGCTACTATTGTAAATATTACAAGGTAGTATTGTAAAAATTCGTAGTCGGCAAAGATGGCAAAATTACAATAGTGTATTATAAAATTTTTAAGGTTGTCAGTCTGTGAGGAAATTACAATAGTACTCTTGTAAATTTTCCCATAAACCTTGTAAATTTTCCACCAAAATTTCTCTCCGTGTGGGATCGATATCTTAGTGGGGCGATTAAAATTGGCCACCCTGTATAATGAATCCTAAAGATTCCTTTGGCTTATTCATTGCAATCTCCAATACATATTTCAACATTTTAAATAAAACAATCTAATGCTTTAATCTCTTAAAACACGAAATTAATTCTCTTATTAATATTCTGGCTATATTGGGGATTTTCTTCTCAAGAGAACTTTCAATTAGTTAATCATTTTTTTAAGTATGTATTTACTTGTGTATATACAAAATAGTAGTTTTCGTTACAAGAGCGTAAACTGGAACTTTACACCCGCACGTGTGCGTCGCGAAGGCCGGCGAAACCGGCCCGAGTGTCGCGCACGACACGTAAGGGTGTAAGTTTTACGCTCGAGTTGCGAACATTATTTTTTGATGCAGAAGGCGTAACCTAGTACTTTACGCCTACTGCATCGAAAAGTATATTTACCTATGCGTTGCAACCCCGTAACTTGAAATTATTAGAAACTAGGTCAACTTACAATTTCAAGTCAACTGTTTATTTTCTCTACCTCCGATAGTACATTATTTATTTTCAGTTTTTCTGTCTACTGATACATTTATAGAATAAATTTAAAGCTATATATTCTTTAAACTTCCGTAACAAATCCGTAACAAATAAAAACAAAATAGCGGTACGGCACATCATTTTTAAAAAAGAACATTTCAAATGCTGATAACATAATTAAAGAATTTAGCAGAGTAGTTATTTATTATTAAATTTTCTTTGCCGCAATTACAACGACGGTCTGACGTAAATGACTTGTACACACTGTTTAGCGGTCGAACTGTAAGTAATGATCGTGAGCACTTTGCATTGCTTTGCACGTCACGCTAAGGCAACATAAATTCGCGAATCCGCGCGCAAGGAAATACGGCACGCAATGGTTACATCTATGAGTTCCTTTATTATTATTTTTTCAGAGGTCAAGGTTTCTGTTATCTTGAAAAATCCTTTTTTTTCTGTAGGTATTATTCTATACTTCAATTATTTTGTTCTGCTTTTTTAAATGTAATTTCGATCGAATGTTGAAAGTTTAAAACATAATTACTTCGTCAATGAATCAAAGGGACCGATAGCAGTTAGTGATTTCGCGCTAGTTTTCCACGATTACTTTAACATTGTTTTTAAAATAAATCATAGATTTGTGCAAACGCAGTACGTTAAAAATTTATTAATTATTTTTTAATCGCTCTTTTATGATTCAAACATCAACTTCGGACAAAGTAATCTCACAAAGTAAGAAGAAAGACGCAAAACAAGCAGATAAAAGTTAAAGAACGATGAAAAGTGTACGAAAAATCCTTCTCGTGCGAACGTCCAGTACGAATTTCAGCCCAAACTAAAAAAAGGAAAATTCCGTTTACATAAAATAGTAAAATAACGTGGTGGTCGATTAAACCTGAGCCGAGTTCCACTACAATATAAAACTTTCGCGAATAATAAAAAACAAGGTCAGGCTCATTAAAGGCTTTCGCCCTGAATACGCTGTACCTCGGCAATTTCGCGCCGCACAAAAAGACTATGGGTTTAGCCATTGTCGCCACGCACAAGGAAATTCTCGCGTGTTTGAAAGTCCTATAGCTACCACGTATTGTCTGAAAATGGATGAACCTCAGGAAGGCAAAAACCAAGTCGAAAAGTAGGAAAAAATCACAGAAAAGCGAGACTGAATAAGGTAAAATAGAGAAAATAAACAAAGAGAATGAGAGAAAAGGCTTAGGGCAAAAGTGAATAACTTATAACACATAAATATTTGATATATTTTCTTGAAAAAAAAAACCTGGGACATGTTTATGAAACACTTTAAAAAGAACTCTGGTTGGTTAAAATATTAATTGCCGATTGAATTGCACTGAAGTAAAAATATTTCAATTTAATTAATCGAACAAAGTTGTTTAATCTGTCATGAATAAATTATGTTTAAAGTTTTGTATTTCACTCATTTATTTTCTAAATTAAAAAAAAACTCGCGAAGCGCAAACATTTTGTTGGCATTAATAAATAGAAAATGTCTGAATAATTAGTACAATTAAACGTAGAGTAAAATCATTATTAATAATTTTAATAATTAGGTACAAGAACTGGATCAACTCATCACTCTTTCAAAATTTGTATGTGCCATCGAATATTATTTAAAAATTACGAAAGAAATATGATTCAAATTATAATGTTAATTATTTTGTTGATTTCTATCTCTTATTTTAATTATGCGTAATTCTTTTATTATGTTTATTTAATTGCAAAGACTTTTTTTTAATTTAATTTCTTTCGAAAGTATAAAAAGAGGCAAGTCTAAGTATAGCGTCCATCTTATATTTTAAATATTTATTTAAATATCAGAAATACAACGCAGATATCTTAAATGTTGCAGCTCTCTTTTTCATGTGAATTAAAATATGCACTGAGAAAAAAATTCAGTTGGATCAAAAGACTCGTGCCTATAAATGCGAGCAACAGTATACTCTGTCAATTTGACAAATTTTGATTTTGAATTGAACAGCTTCGTTCTGTTAAGTTAAAACCTTATGCTGTTGATTCAACGCCCCATACCGTTGATTCAAAGTACTTGTAATTGTAGTTTAGAATATTATTTCACTTAAATTAACCATTCTATACATATAATTTAACCGAATTTCCGAATCTTGATAAAAAGAAATTAAAACTTTTTTTTATTCTCAGAACCTTAACGCCTTTTATTTCTGTCGCTGTATTCTAACTGCAACTTATTTGCTGGAAACTGAACGAAATTTATGAAGGTTTCTTAAACAACTGCACATTTAAGCGGGAACACATTCGATGTTTTTTATCATTAATATTATATGTCGGTATCACACACACTTTCTCGCAAGGACGCTTACAAATAGGGTAGCCTCATCGGCGTGCGTCGAAACGTGGTTATAAAGACCTACCGTAGATTTAGGCGAATACTCCAAGTAAAACAGCACACTACGCGACAGCGAAGGCTCGAGAGGCCCACGTGATTGGAAAAAGGGAGGGAAGCGCGATTTGGCCAAGTGATCGACGAGCTCATCTCTCTCACTCAGAAATTCTGTTAATTGAAAAGTTATTGTCTGTCATTTGATGTATTAAACAATTCATTCAACAATAATATAACTTTCAAATTAAGTTACTCAAATTCTTGTGATTTCAAGAATTATACTTTCATTTTAACAAAAATCTTATGTTTCATTAGAATGAATGTTGAATCGATAGACGCGCTTTCAAAACACCGGTCGCACCTTCAAAACAACAGTATATGCCAGTGTTCATCGTTCATGGCGCTGAGTCTGTTGAATCAAAAGAATATTCTTATGTTTCAACTAGATTTTTTTCTCATTGTATTAAACTAACGAAAGCACAGCTAAAAGATAATAAAAGAGTCAAGTCTTATTTTTTACAAGTCTTTTATTATCGATTGATTTCTGTGCTTTCGTTACCTCCGTAGAAAATAAACCAAGTAAAATGGTTGTTACACTAATAATTAGCTAATTTAATCTTCAAAACGCAAATTTGATTTGATTTTTTTTTGTCATGCGAGATAAAAAATATTATTAAAACTTGATCAAACCTAAGCGAATATTAACAATCGAAAATAATTTGTTTAATTATGCATTTATTAGCCATTTTGGCTTCTTAATAAAAAATATTACTAGAGGAACAAATTTTATAGAGGATGTCCAACTGTCGAAGAACATCCTCAGGGCGGCGAGACGTCGTCTACAGGAAAGACCGTCCGCACTTAGTCAATAGTAAAAAATCGGGGGCTGTTCCTGCATAGGATGGCCAGGTGTCTTGGAACACCCTCAGGATGACAGCACGTGGTCTGTAGGGAAGCCCACCCAGCGCTTGATCAATGGGAAAAAATCGGGGGCTATTCCTGTTTATTTATAAATAATAACAAGTGCCACCGCGCCTCTTGATAAAATTAATCCAAGGGAGAAGACGAACGATAACTAGGCGGTAGAAAACCAATAATAACTGAATATTGAATCGAAAAGAAATCGCGCACGCAAAAAAAAACGAAAGTGGATAATTAATTAAATAGTGTTTTTTTGCATAAAACATTTACTTTATTAAATATCTACTTACGAATGAATAATTAAACATAGATACGAATTAATTCTACTAATATTCTTCTCTTAAAAAAATGGTGACCGGATGTGATGAAGCCTCGAAAACGTGAACTTGATTGGTTCGTACACTGTAAAAAATCCCAAATGAAAATTACAATAGCGTTAGCGATTTTACGCTAGTGCTAGTAATTTTACGGTGTGAATTACAACAATAAATTGCGTAAAAATACAATGTGCTAGTATTTTTACGTTGACAGTAGCGATTTTACTATCACAATTTTATTTTCGCTACAGTTAATGTAGGTCGCATTATTACCCACATTCAATGTCGCGATTTTACTAGTATAATGACGGCGAAATTTACGTCTTTGATAGTAAATTCACGTTCTAACAAGTAATAGTACAAGTACGATTGCAATTTTTCTATCACAAAAAATCCCTTCGAGCGCCCATGCTCCAGGCTCTACTGCCTGGGCAACGAACACTTCGA
The DNA here is from genome assembly GCA_018906775.1 of Sycophila sp. Sp_5. Lineage (NCBI taxonomy): Eukaryota > Metazoa > Arthropoda > Insecta > Hymenoptera > Eurytomidae > Sycophila > Sycophila sp. Sp_5. The sequence goes on along the minus strand of JACCID010000130.1, from coordinate 262,676 downwards.
TTCGGGATTTCCTCACGTCTAGACGTCGAGAGTCTAGACGTTAAGAGTCATCTCTTAAGTTAAAGTTTACTAAATTAGATTATTTAAACATTGAAAATTATGTGCAGGCTATTTATTATTTTATTAATTACTATTTAAAATATTAAACAACAATGTTGAATTTAATCAGACTATATTTTAATAAAACTTTGGTTAGAAAATATTTGTTTTTCATTCTTAATTATAAAATAAAGTTATTTTTATATGCAAATTGATTTATTTTTTACTAAATTATTCTTCCCACAAATTGTCATTCGTGTAGTACAATCACAAATTATCTAGCATTTGCAATTGTCACAGTAATCTTAAAATGATTCGCATTTATAACTTCAAACCTCGGCTGTACTGCTAACTGCGAAATACTTCATCGGTCAGTATTTATGCTTATACGAGTAGTACTTCTACTCTTGTGGTAGTAAAATTGCAAAAGGCAATAATAAAGTCGCTACATTCAAAGTAGATCACTTGATTACCCACGTTAAGTGTAGTAATTTTATAAAAGGGATTTTTTACAGTGTACTTATATTCCGGAATGGCGCTGAAATTCAAAATTTCTAACCTCAAAAATTAACATGGAATAAACAGCAAAGAAAAGAAATATAGCGCTCTTAATTTTGCTCGTATCTTAAAAAAGTAATGGTTTTTGTTTTGAAACATTTAAGTAATTCATGACTGTAATTGGTCGAAAAATTTAGGAACGCATTTTCTTTTGACGCTAAAGTTCAATTCTTAAAGATTTGAGTTTTGCATTAAACCTTTTAATGAAATAAGTATTGTATTAAACCTTTTTAACTGTAGTTTTATTAACTAAATTTGTTGACAAATTAAATATCTCTTCGATATTATTTGAAGTAAAATATCAGAATGTATTATTTAGAAGAACTGGTTAGAAAAAACAGTGGAAAGAGAATATTGAGCGCGCGAAGCGCGCTGGATTTTACTGATTTAGTATAAAAAAAGTGCTTTGCTTGAAAAGAGTAAGGTTAAAATCCAATATCAACGTATATAAAGGCGCGCATAATTACGGACTCGTAAGCAAGTTTACTTAGATTTGCCACTATTTTCATTGATATTCATTGTTTTCAATGAAATAGTCTATCAAATTTTAGAGAAATTCGGAGTCTGATTCGGAGGATGATAGGTTGATATTCTCCTTGTACATTAAAGTTTAAAAAGACTAAAATTTGTTGCTGACAATTAATAGCCCAAATGAGTAGAGAGAGAGAGAGAGACAAAGAGAGAGAGGGGGAGAGAGAGAGAAAATAGGCCGCGCGTGTCGAAGTTAAAAATTTAGGGCGTTGACTGCGTTTTCATATCTTGGTCGCTTCATAGCGATAAAACGTTAGACTATGGCAGTGGCTTCCTTTATGCGCTCGAGCTCTTTGATACGCTTTATCCGCGAAGAAATTAAAGATATAGACTTGCACGCTGGTAATACTGGCACACAGAAAGGCCGCTTTATTTGTCCATCGGAAAAAGTAAATTCCTTGTGTAAACGTGAGTTTGTGATGACCGAGTCGGGAATGCGATGAAAGTGCTGGAATTTCATGAAGGCCGGGTTGAGAAATAATTTGATTGGAAGCTCCAACGGTTACACGCATATGTATTCTGTTAGCTGGCCGAGAAAAAATAAATGGCGAATATACGCGCACAGTAAATCTCTTAATTTATTTCGTTTAATTTTTTATAATATGACGTTTTATTGTTTGGAATGGCTGCTGGCCAACTCGATGGTTGAGTCTCCAATTTTCAATGATAGTTTTTTGCTGCTAAATTCGTAGGAGTTGTCAAAATAAATTCTGAATTGTAGCTGATTAGATTTGTTGATAACGAGTCTAAATCCAGAAAGTATTGTTTTGAGTAAATATTTACCCGTACATTTTTCTCACTTGTACTGCTCAAGTTAACCACAAACGTATTAGTCTATTCTCTCGTCACCCTCGTCTTTACGCGCGGTTTTTTGCAAACATGAATGCCAAGAAAATGGACATGGAGATAATCTCCAAGAAATACGAAGAATAACAGAAAGGGAGGAAGAAAATGGAATTGATGTAGACATCATGACAGTTCCTAGTACACAAACATTTTGAGGAAGGAAGTGTACGTGAATAGTATATTAAGCTACAAGGGCGTAAAGTTTACTTCTCGTACGAGTCAGCGCGATGAGTGCGTTTTAGCGACTTTACATACGAGTCTCCGGTGCGAGTGTGTAAAGTATACTTTACGCACGACGCACAGAAGACGAGCGTGTAAAGTCGCTAAAACGCACGAATTCGCGAAGACGAGTGAGAGAAGAAACGCCCGTGTAGCTTACGCTATTTTTTGCAATTGCTGTGCAGAAAGTTAACAGTAATTGTTACTACCCGCGTCAAAATAATTCAGACTAAAATAAAACGATAAAAAGATTCATCTCTATTATGTCCGAATTTAAGGTTTTTTAAGATTCAAAAAGATACTCTATTAACAAGCGCCTAAAAATCAATTTAACATCTTATCGAGATCATTGTTTTAATACAATATTAGTTAAAATTAATATTAGTTTAATACGTTCAATTTTCCATACATAAGATCTTATATTTAATTTTTTTTTAATTCATATGTATTAAACTAATTATTGTATTAAAACAATGATCTCGAAAAGATGTTAAATTGATTTTTAGGCGCTTGTTAAAAGAGAATCTTTTTAAATCTTAAGAAATCTCAAAACCGGACATAATAAAGACGAATCTTTTTATCGTCTTATTTTAGTCTGAATTATTTTTACACGGGTAGTAACAAGAAATTGTAAATAATAGTCGAACTATCCACAAGTAGAATATTTATAATGTGGTTAGTTCTGGGCGGGGAGCGGGGTCCAGGGGCAGAGCCCCTGGTGGTGGTGCAGGGGCGAAGCCCCCGTCGGAGGGTTGGGGGGCAGATCCCCCCCCCCCCAAAAAAAAAAACCACTGACATAATAGTATTTATAAAAATAAATTGAAATAAGAAAAGCGACAGTAAAATAAAATTAATTTTTTTTATTAAACTTTTTAAATATTTGAAATAAATTAACATTATTTTTCACAAGATCTATCACAAGAATCTCGTCAATTCAAACGCATTGAATCCGAATTTCGGAAGCGGGAAAAGTGGCAAATTTAACTTTTACGCACGCTTAATGGTGTGTATAAAGTAAACTTTAGACACTGTTGGCTGTGTAAAATTATCCCGTGTGTAAAGTAAAATTTACACCCTAGCCATAGGCATCAGAAGAACTTCACACACTAACTTTACGCACAGAATTGCAAAAAATAATTTAATCGTAAACCTGAAGATATATTTTACGTGAATAATCGATGTTTGGGTTAAAAAAATAAATCTAATGATACTAATTTCAATGCTTACAAGATAGGCAGTAGCGTTTTCGAAATATACAAAAGTACTATTGATGTTAAAAAAAAAAAAACTTGAGGCTGAAATTGTATTCAATTCTCGCAATGAAGCAAATTCAATTTTAAGAAATAAACAACTGCTACAAGATAACTTAGAGACTTTCATCACAGGTTATAGAAAAATGGAGAAGACATTCTAAAAGGAATATCTATTGAAGTCCGTCCATCGAAAGAGAATTTTTTAATAACGATTTTATCCACATTTTGCACGGTGTTTAGTCAGATTAGATTTTGGCATAAGATCTCACGTAATAACATAGGTAAAATCTTACGTAAGATTTTTCAAAAGGGTAGTGTAGATGAACGTTTAAGAAAGTTTATTCTACCATTGTTATCTCTCTTATGAGATCATTAAAAACTGTTGATAGTAATCAAGATCATGTTATGAATAATCAGTTTACGTACGACGAAGTTGAATTGGCGCTTAACTCTGTAACGATTTAAGTTTATGGTCTACACAAATTTGTGACAGAGAACGGGCCTGACAAAATAGGCCTTATAAATATCACAGATTTTAAGCGATCGCTCTCTTTCATTGCAGGACGCCGCACAATGGAAGAAATTAAAAAAGAAAGCTTGCTTCGGGATCTTTCATTAAAAATTAAAAATCACATCCCGCGCTATCGCGTACGTCGTCATCAATGCGTGCGCAGCAGTCGACGATCGCGCTCGTGAGCTCATCACGGCGTGCCCAATAATGTTCTTCCACCGTTTTCTTTTAAAAGTCATTTGAACAGAAATCGCTGTTTTAAATCCTGGATTCTAAACGAATAACACCCCACCTCATTATGGATAAAATTTTTTCTAGGTGAACCCTCTATGGTGCAATTTGTTTTATGTATTTTCTCAGAGATATAATAGTGTTAGTTTAAAAAAAAGGAACAATTTGAAAAGTAATGTTTTCTACGAGCTGATAGCTATATATTTGTTTATTTTTTTTTTTCAAACAATAAGTTGGATTAGTTAAACCATTCGCACGTTATAGCGGTATCCACGATATTCATTAAAAAATAGAGTGTTTGAATGCAGCAGTTGCTTAAAGAATTAGTACCAAATGTAAAAAAGGTACATTTTCAATCTGATGTTTTACGCGCAAAAGATATGGCAAACGATATAAAATAATCAAATTATAGAAATGATGCTTTCTGGTAGTAGAAGAAAATTTTAAAACTAATTTTTTAAAATTTAAACTTAAAAGCTTCATTTGCCAATAACAAAATTTTGAAATCGTGTGTTAATTTTTTTTTGATTATTATATGACCCATAGAAGATGAAAAAAATTTTAAAATAGTTTCACAAAGATTTTTTTAGGTGAATCCTCTAAGGTGTTTTTTTTTTATATATTGTAACGGGGTTCGTTCTGACCTGTTATCTCGCGGAGGAGACCTTCCTCCGCAAGATTGGTGCAATGGGGCACGCACGAGTGCCCCTCGAGGTCCTTACCTCGGGGTGCGCGCGAGCACCCGACGGCGAATTCACGTCGCCGCGGCCCGTATACAACGCAAGAGTACGCCTGTACTCTCGCTTCTCGTACTCACGTGCTAGTGTGCGAACGCGCTCCTCACGTTCGCGTGGCCGTCGTCCTCCTCGACGACAGCTGATGCCGGCCGCCCAGCTCTACGACAGAGTGGCGGTATCCGGGAGGTTATGGATGGGGGAGGTTCGCCGAGTAGTCCCGCGGACTACTCGGAAGAATAACGCGAACAAGTAAAAGTGCAATTCGGAGGCCTTTATTGCCTCCGTAAAAGAAAGTTACAAAGATCGCGTCCGGAAGGGTTAGTAGATGTCGGGCGTGCGGGCCGAATGCCCCGAACATGCCCGAGTATTGCCGAATGGAGCCGCGCGCGCTCCTACGAATTCTCAGCCGCGCCGAGAATTCCCCGGCCGATCGCGCGGTCCGCGATCGGCGATGTTTACGCGGAGCACGACTTTGCTCCACGTAAACAAACTTCGCGTCCGAGAGCAGGCCGCTTGTCTGCTCTGTGCGTACACACACATAGGCACGCACACGAAGGAACGGGTCGCTTACCCGTTCCACGCGATGTATCACGAACTCGACCTCGAGCCCGTGCTCGTGGTACCGACGTCGTACCGCGCGGCGGCTCGTATGCGAGAGCCGCGATTCCCGCCGCACGAAAGTCCGCGATCGCGAACTAAGGAGAGAGAGAGAGACGATGAACCGGGGATACGTTCCCCGCGTTCGCTTAACAATGCTCAACGTCAGAGAGTCGAGGCGCTCCTCGACTCCTCGCCGGTACGCGCCCGCACTCGCTAATCTAGTCGGGCGGTACTTACAATACTAGCAGCTTTGGCTCGTCCTTAGCTGCTACCTCGAACGCTCGCCTCTCGCTGCTCGCCTCCTTGGGAAATCGGTCGCTCTCCGGGTCTCACACGCGCACGCACGTCCGTCGTCGCCGACGGCTCGAGAGAATCTCTCGAGCTTCTAATATGGCCGCCGCTCCCGCGCGCCACGGCCTAACTTTACCTCGCGTCGCGAAGGCTCGCGACGACGCGCAGGCACACGATAGTACCTCGCGTCACAATATATAACTAAAATCCAGCGTGATTCACACGCTCAGTTTCCTTTTTTTACTTTTTATTCTGGACCCATTTTTAAGGTTAGAAAATTTGAATTTCAGCGCCATTCCGGAGTTAACCTACGAATCAATAAGTTCATGTTTTTGAGACTTCACAACAACCGGACATCACTTTTTTAAGAGAGGATTTCCTTGGAGAAATAATTGAAATACGAATAAACGCGCAACTACAGCCCGTATTGTAATTAACTTTTTTTTCTTAAAAAAGGAAATTTGAAAAGTGAAGTTTTTCTACGATTTGATACACTGTAAAAAATCACGTGTGTAAAATTACTACACTTAACGTGGGTAATAAAACGACCTACTTTGAATGTAGCGACTTTACTATTGGCTTCAGCAATTTTACTACCACAATAGTAGAAGTACCACCCGTATAAGCATAAATACTGACCGATGAAGTGTATTTATGCTTATACAAGTGGTACTTCTACTCTTGTGGTAGTAAAATTGCTAAAGCCATTAAACAAAAAGAAAAATAAAATAAAATTTTAATGTTCAATTACTCACTTTTGATAGAATTTGGCTATTTTATCAACAAAATTTTCATTAAATTATTTGTTAAAATTCTAATAATAGATTTATTTTTAACGTTTAGGACTAAAAAAACTTTTTTTTACTTATGTGCGCCTTCATTTTTTCCTCTCTGCGATTCGAGTGGTCGTCGGTTACGGGAGCCGGTTATTATTATTATGATTTTTATTATAAAATAGAAGAACGTTCAAAACCATTGGGAGCTAAGCTTCGTGGAGTGTACAGCAGGTAGTATGCTAGTGAGAGAGCAGATCCAGATACAACATAAGGCCAAAGGCGACGAAGGGGCGACACAATAATTTCATAAATATTTTTTTTGTTCTATTAATTATTTCGAGATTACCGTATTACAAATTTTGTGTATAGTCTGGCGATTTTGTTTTTATATATCCTAATAAATCAGTAATTTGCGATATTATCCATTCCTCGTAATCTATCCGAAACCTTACCTGCCAAAACCAAAGATATAAATTATTTACAATTTGGTTAAAAAAGGGACAGTCCCAGGTGTATAGACAAAATAATTTACCAAATTCTTATATTCCTATCGGAGTTCTTAAATTAGTTCCTAAAAAGCGTTTTACTGGATACGTTTAAAGATTTTTATAATATTGGACTATTTCTTGAATAGTGGCGTATCTATCTCAATGGTAATTATTATCATTTTTGAAAGAATGTTAAATTCACGCTTGACCTTTTGATTAGAAAAATATAAATTGTTGCCAATTTGGATTCCGCAAAGGGAAATCATCTGCAGATAATCTCGCGATTCTCACCTCACGAATTTATCTTAATTTTTATAAAAAAGAAAATCAAAAACAACTGTTAACAAGATGGATACACCTAGTGACTTGGAGACTCTTGTATATATTACTTATTCGAATTAACTTAACACTCAAACATTTTTCTATCGCTAAACAGTATTGCTTAAATTTAACGCATTCGCTTCAATTACAAATATACGCATGACCTATTATTAGACCTAACCTAACATACATAAATCTACTTCTACGTTTTCGCACGTAATGTACCATGACAGAAACTTATTTTTCTTATATACTAACCAATATGGCTTCCAACCACTTGCGGGTGACGATTTTTTCTCCGCGCCACCTAGGTATAGCATTTTAAGTATTTTATTTGAATCTTAGAACTTGTGGCGAAATATTAAAAGCTGATAAGCAATAAAATCGATTGAAAAAGTAAAAAGTAGACTTTATTTCAATTTTGCATTTTTATTATTTCTTTTATTATTAAATTACATCCAATTTTTATATATGCGTGATCCAGGCGCACCCGACGCGAGCTCAGGCACGACCGGCTCGAGCTCAGACGCATGCGCATACGCTTCCGACCACAAGCTTTACTATATAGAAAATAGTAACTTTTGTAACAAAAGTTATCAAACGTTGTCAATACTCATAGTAAAATTTACTACTTTTTGTTCGTAAAATTTAATACGATTTCTAGTACAATTTATTATTACAACTTTTACTATAAAAAATAGCAATTTTTGTAACAAAATTTATTAAATTTTATAATATTAATAGTAAATTTTAGCATTTTAATAACAAAATTTACTATATCAATATCAAAATTCCTCATTATTCAAGACTGTCACTTCTTTCCTATGAGAAAATAGTAATTTTTATTAAGTTTTTTCTCTCCGTGCAGGGACGCCCTCCGTTGGGCTCGTGAATGCGTCGCGTGCCAGAAGGCCAAAATCCATCGTCTCAATAGGTCTGAACCTTTGCATATAGAAGTACCAAGCGCTCGTTTTAATCATGTACATCTTGACCTCATAATTTTACCTCTCGTCCAAGGTTACAGGTACTGTCTTACCATCATAGATCGCTTTTCGAAATGGCCGCAGGCCGTGCCTCTGAAAGATATGCAGGCAAACACGGTCGCAGCAGCATTCTATGCGCATTGGATTGCGTTGTTCGGCACACCAATCACCATCACGACGGACCATCGGCGCAGAAAAAATCTGATCAACGCCTTACCATCCTCGATCCAACGGCATGGTTGAGCGTTGACATCGCACACTCAAGGCCACACGCATATGCTCACCATCCATTCCATGGCCTCAGCTGCTGCCTACGGTGCTCTAAGACCTCAGAGCGGTTTACAAAAAAGACCTGGGTGCTTTCCCAGTAGTGATGCTCCTTGGCACCACTCTCAGGCAGCCACGGGAATTTTTCGTAACGCAAGATATTCCAGTTGCACCTGCATCTTTTTCAGAGAAGCTTCCTTTTTCAGAGAAGTTTCAACGCTTCCACTTCCAAGCGTTGAAACTCAGACAGACTCATCACTCAGTGCCGAGACACTTTGTTCACAAGGATCTAGCCTCATGCACACACATTTTCAAACGGGTTGAAGCTATAAAATCTCCGTTAACAACACCTTTTACAGGTCCTCATGGAATCCTGAACAGGTTTGATGACAAGCGTTTCGTCATAGATGTAAACGGACAGCTCAGGACGGTCTCCACTGACCACCTCAAGCCGGCATATTTGGCGCCTGACGAGGCAGTTGCCTCGCCTCAGCCTGATCCACCTGCGTAAGGTCCTCCAGTCCGCTGGATCACCTTCAACCTGACCGAGGATGGCTATTGTATTAAATTGAATTCAATACTATTATAACTATTCTTTTAGAGAGATTTTCATCTCTGTAAAATCAAATACGTGAAATTTTCACTTATTTTCGAAGTGAATAGGGTTTTCACTTATACATAAGTGGAATTCACTTATAAATAAGTAGAATTCCTTTATTTTCAAAGTAAAAATATTTTTTTCTTTTAAATAAGTGGAATTCACTTATGTACAAGTGAAAATAGCAGTAAAGATCATTAGCAGTTTTTAAGGACTCGATAATTGGACAAAGGTTTATTTTTTATTGCTTAATATTCGAATCCATTTTTGTTGAGGTATGGTTACTAAGTAACGTAGTTTTTATTTTATTTTTGATTACATTACATTAATGTTAGTATTAGAAAATATCTTCAAAATCTCGGCTGCGCCTCGGTTCTGCAAATATCGGGCGAGTATCAAAAGCACACTCATGAAAATTATGACTGTGAAGTCTAACTTGATTACTTGTTTTAATACTTTCGGCCTAGGATGAAGAAAAATAGTATACGACACATACATATATAGAATATTGAATACCCTGGCGTGCGATATACGACTGCTTGGCTTCCCCGCGCAGTCATAATCTCGCACGCCAGGATCTTCAACTTTCTGGCGTAGTGTCGTAATATACTATTTTTTATATTTCTCCTTTAGCATTAATTTCTTTTTGTGTTATGCTTGAAGTTATGCAATGAAATTTAACATAAATTTTTATGAACGGATTGTACGATTCTCAATCGTTAACATTTTTTAATTAAAGATAGATTTCAACGCAAAAGCACATACGGAATATTACTATACGTAAAATATAATTAAATTAAGCTGAACGTTATTTTAAGATAATATAATAATTTATCTATTGTTGAAAATTAAAATTTTAAGGCATTAATGAATCTTTAACTTGTTAAGTTTCTAATAATATCGATTTTTACATAAAAGTATTATTTTTGTTAACTTCTTTCTTAATAAAAAATAACTACAAAGTTTACAGTGAAAAAATAAAGGATAAATAAGAAGGTATAGAAACAATCACTTTGCGACTATAAATCTGTGCAATTCATCTATTCAACTGCAAACATTGGAAATATGCTAAATATCATTGCTTTTTTGGTCCTCAAGTTGCATCCAAAATCCATAAACGAAAAATAAGTAATTCATCTCCATCGCTAATAGTGATGCATAGCCAATGGGGGGCTAAATCTGGGTCTCCAATTCACGTTAATGTAAGAGCGATAAAAAAAGAAAAGCAGATTAAAAAATTAGAACGCCGGTTTTACGAGTTTCTGGGTAAGAGGGCGTGTAACGGAAATTTTCGAAGCCCTTTCTTTACGGCTCAAGGTACTCATAATCCATGCAGGAAGCTCACCATAGTTGAAAAAGTCTCGCACATCACTTTTTAAAGTGAGTCCGACGACCACTTTCGCGTTGCCATTGAATATTCATCGGCAAATCTGAAGTTTCATCTGCACCAGAAGTTAATAATTCGCGCTATGTGCAGCTGTAGGTTTATGTACGAAAGAATAAATTACTGTTAAGAATAATTCTTAACTGTTAAGAAATGGGACTTTAATTTTCTGTAATTGCATATTTCTTAATAATTAAGAAATAAGCAGTTGAAGTAGGTTAAAGCGAAGTCATGAACGATACCTAAAATAAACAAAAATGAAATCTAGTTTCCTAATAGTTAAGAAATATGCATTAAGATTTAATACTATGTATTAGCTATAACTGAATTGATTACTTTATAATAAGGAAATTGATTACTTTACAATAAGGAATCTTTTTTCTCAGTGTATGAGTATGTGTGTGAATGAATATTTGCTGGACAATGTACTTTATAAGGACGGCTACTGAAACGCGAGTAACTTTATGTGGATTTATTGACTATTTGGGAATTCACGCAGGGCAGCATTAATTATAGGTTAGGACTGAGGACAGAATTCGTGGTCCCTCCTGTTGCGATGGTAGCTCCGCAGATACTAAATAGAAAATACCGAATTATACACTGAAGGTTTGGGATACAGCCAAAATTCTGAAATTAATTATGATGGCTGGGAGGCTCTTACGGCTTTCGAATTTTATATCTGCGATTCAAATTAGAATGATGGTTAAGTAAAATAAAACTCGAGATATTATGCTTAAAATTTTTATTCAGAACAAGAAAAACGTATAAATAACATAATCAATGGTAAAACAAAAAAAAAGTATCCTATTAACAGAAATTAATGAAAATCCCTACATTTATATAACTTCATGTTAAGAATAATTATTTTCAAATGTACCGCGAAAATAAACGTCTGAAGTATCCTGTGCAAAGACAGCAGGCTGAGATGCAACTATCTTCAGGTTGTTGGGAAAATGGATATTCAGAAGCCAATAGAATGTTCTCTTGTTTTATAGTAAGTGATTTTTTACAAGAAGTTTTTTTATGAAGGAAAGTCTGAAAGTGAGAAGATATTTTCGTTTCAAAAGGTATTTTATAAATATATATTTTTGCAATCTCTCTTGTGTACAAAATACTACCACGTGGCCTTTAATAGATTCTTATATTATATATTGTATATTTGTGTTACAAACACCATTCTGAAAATTATATTGAAAATAAATATCATTTAGAATAGGAAAAATATGCTGAATATTCATTTCAAATACCACCTCTTCTCAAGCAAAACATAAAATAGATAAGAGTATGTAACACTTCATTTTTATATTTAAAAATGCCTACAGACTAAGTCATACTTTCAACTATAAACGAAGAAATTCCTTTAATGACAGCATAGATGGATAGTGGAAATCAAGGCGAAGGATTTCAATTCATGATTGAAGTTTATGGAGGATGTCTCATTAAAATTTTGTTGAGATTTAATACGAAAAATTTAATTGCGTAGTCTTTGATAATGTGTTTTAATAAATTCCCCTTAAATAATTTATGAATATGCAATACTTGACGCGAGCTAATGTATTTTCGGGTGAAGTCATGTTTACCTATTAATCAACGAACTTATGAACAGATTAACAAGCTTTCAATAAAACAGTTTATGCTTTCCAAACGTTCCATCAAAATATTTCTTAATAAAGCATACTTTGCATGGTGAATAATAATTAGTAATATGCACCTGTAACTCACTATATTTTTTCAGTTTGTTTGAAAATCTTATTATTGGAAATAATTCTGTAAAAATTTATCATGTTATTAAAGCTTATTTCTATGTTCTACAGCCTACTAAAACTCTATACATACGTTTTTAATAAAACTAAATTTGCATATTCTGCTTTCTTTCAAAAATAAATTTTTCTCCCCTCCAACCTCAAATACGCATGTTTGCATGCGATATGCAGCTCTCGTGGAGAAAAATACGGTTTCACACCGGTGCGTAAGTGAATCTTTGCCTCGCGAGACCTTTCGAAAAACGTCTCCCGACGCAAATAATTCACTTCCGCACCCGTATAAAAATGTACTATTTAATTCTTATAAGATTATATAGTATAAAACTAATAGCGTTTAAAAATCGTTTATTAAAGGTAGAGCCAAGTAAAAAATTACCAAAAACATTTTATTTCACAAATTTGTTCTAAAATTCTATAAGAATTTGTCTCAGATCACATGTAACTGTCAACCGTTGCGAAACCGAGATAGACAAACATGTAATCTGAGGCTTTCTTATTATGCAGGGCTAGGTACGTATACTATTTTTCTGTCCGACGATCCCCGAAAGTTACAACTTTCTCTCGCGCAGCGGCCCGGAAGTTGAGCTTTCGGGGCCGGAGAGCAGAAATATAGTACATTTTTATACGGGTGCGGAAGTGAATTATTTCGGGAGACGTTTTTAGGCCGAGCGAAGCGAGGCCGAAAAGTCTCCCGAGGCAAAGATTCACTTACGCACTAGTGTGCAACCGTATTTTTCTCCACGAGAGCCGCAAATCGCATGCAAACATGCGTATTTGAGGTTGGAGTGGAGAAAAATATTTTGTCACGGCTCGATCTAAAGACTCGCATTGAGGTGACTCGCATTCGATCTAAAGACTCAGACACAAGACAGTCAAGAATAGAACAGAGGGCGCTCCGCGCAAAAAGATAGAAAGGGAGCAGCTAACATCGGATGATCGACCGGTTTGGTCAATCTCCGCGCACAGGAAGCCGTTTGGGCAACTCTCTGGGTGTCGAGCCGACAAACGATCCGGGTGGCATAATACAAATCTGCCGAAGAGTCAAGAACATCTCCGAGGTGAGAGAGCAAAGAGGGAACAGCAGTTCGGACGCCATCGAGTACTTAGCCGCCAAAGTTATCTTTACAACAACCGACGATATTTTTATAATATAGAGAGATAAGCTAAAAAAATATCTCTTTCTGTCATTTTACTGCAAAAACATATCTATATTTCTGTAAATATAGATTGTAAATAAAGTTTTTACCGTACCCTTAAAAGAAGAGAATAAAATTTGTTATTTTTAATGCGTGAAAGAGTACTTACAAATAATAAGACACCTTAATATAGAAAATAATGCAGAATTATAATATCTATGTCAAGAGAAAATAAGCTGGGCTTTGGACCACAAAAACTTTTGCAATTCCGCGTAATGAGGCTCTGTACCCTTGTTGAAACTTCATAGAAAATGAAGTTACGTGCGGGATAGGGAATCTACCCAGTTTAATTGCCAACAGCTTTTCTGTCCTTTATAAATTGAAAAGTTATTTTAGCTTTTTTCTTTCTTTTTTTGTCTTAATATGTTTTAGCACTAAGGCAAATGCGCTGTTTTATTATTTTCTCACGAATAAAATTTTTAATTTGCTGTCTTTATTTCGTGAGAAATAAAGGCCAACAACTTAATGAAATGAATGCTCCTTTTCTCGTTAAAGCTACAAAGTCTCATAACTTTGTAAGTAAGATAATTAATTAACAATTTGATTCTTCTATGAACGAGTGAAATATTTTTTTATCTCAGACCCAATGAAGATGCCCAAATACTTAAATAAATTGATGCTTTAAAACCTCTACCTTATTATGCAAATACCACTATGCGAGTGTTTTAAACCATAATATAAACTTATCGAATACTGCAACTTTACAGAAATTTACATTTTAAAATTAAAAATGCCATTTTGCTCTAGATTTTTCCTATACCAAACCTTGGTAAAATTGGTAGTATTCGATGAAAAATATTTAGAAATGTTAGGTTTTTAATATTTGAACAATATGTAAAAAAATGAGATTTACACCATAGAAGACGATTCCATTTGTATCAATTCTATTTCAATTTAAACTAATTCTTCTAAAATTGAAAATACGTATGCTTAGTTTTGAAAATGCGTATTTTTAATGGAAAAATAAATTCCAGTTACATCTAGATTAAATATTCTAAAAATTGACAGTGGAAGAAGCTTTTTTAAGTAAATAAGAAAAATCTATTTCTTTATAGAGGAGAAATTCTTACGTAATTAACAGTTTCATTTTAAAATAGTTTGTAGAATTACAATCTTGTTTCAGTATTCGGAATTGGGCAATGTCATGTTGTCGTGCTTGTGGCTCGTAAGAGTCTGACTCTCCCCCGGTTGACCGGTAACGGATAAAGTTTGTACACGTTAAGTATGGTCTTGTATGTGAGACTAAATGTACATAGAGATTTAGGCTAGGCAGTTTTCACAACATTCCGCCCGCCTTTGCCAGGAACTGACATCAACAACTCGTCACCATCTTGCCCACGGTGCACAGCAGTGATCCGAGCCAGCGGCCATATTTCTGAGACCATATTTGTCAAAATTGCTCGTGCATTTGGCGGAGCATTTGCCATCTGTTTAATCGAAGCACCTTAAGTTCAAGTAATGAAGGGTCGTCCGAGAGAGGTTGAAGAGGACTCGGGTTTAGGCATACTTCAATTTGAGCGAAAAGCGTCGTCATTTCTCCGAAGGTTAGGAAAGCTTCCCCAATTACTCTTTTTAGATGAAATTTGACAGATTTAACTCCTGCCTCCCAGAGGTCTCCAACATACGGAGCCCCAAGCGTAATCCCACCAGCGGCCAGAAGGCGTGCGATTTCGGTCTGTTGAGCGCCAGCTTGTTTAAACAGAAGCCTGAGATCTTTGTCAGCGCCGACAAAGTTGAGACCACAGTCGCTTGTAACTAATGCGCAAATGCCTCTTCTTACTGTGAAGCGTTTATAGGCACTCAAAAAATCAGATGTAGAATAGCTCGATACTGCCTTCAGATGTACTGCACGGGTAGAAAAGCAGACGAAAACAGTAATGTAGCATTTGTAAGACTTGGCACCTTGACCCTTTGAGAAGCGCAGATGAATGGGTCCTGAATAGTCCACACTTGAATGCAGAAACGGTCGAAATGTCTGTACTCGCTTGAAGGGGAGGTCACCCATAAGCTGCGCGGCAGGCTGAATTCGTTGACGCCAGCAACGAAGACAATTGAAAATTGCTGACTTAACTACTTGTCTTCCATAAAGGCAGTCGCGTGCCTCCATGTAGCGTCTTCGAATGCGCATCTAAAACTAAGATCTTAGTAAGGTTTGATTTTTGCGGTAAAATTAATGGATGCCGTTCATCTGCGTGTAACAAACAGTGTCTTAATCGTTCACCTACTCGGAGATGTTCTTGAGCATCCAGGATGGGATAAAAGCGAATTAAAGCGCTTTTGGGAGGCAACGAACGTTCTGCTTTTAAGGATCTAATTTCTTCGGCAAAATAGATGTGCTGTACCCAATGAACCAGCCCCAAACAAGATTGCCATAAAAAATTGGGTATGAATGATGCAGCTTGCCAATTTTTTGTTTTTGCTTTCTGCAAGAATTGAGATCTAAATCGATACTGGTATTGTAGCTGTTGTAAGGCAAGAGAGAGTTCATCGCTCCAGTGTTTGGTGTGTTTCGTGGATGGCGTATCTATTTGAACGATCCCAGGGGGTACTTGAACTTATCAACAATGATGCTCCGTGAGTCCACATGGATAATTTGGCCAAGACGGATGCTGAGATGCCTCTTGAAACAAATCAGCTGGATTATCGATTCTAGGCACATACAGCTAAGTGCCTAAGTGTCGTGAGAGCTTAATAAGGTGATGGGCCAAGGTCATAGGTGACAGTGCAGAGATTAAAAACGGTTATTACTGAGCCCATGTGCCACAAGATTTGCTGAAAGATTTAATCCGCTTTATCAATGAGAATTCGCCGAAAGTGCTTTTCGATGTCGGCAGAAAAGGCAAGGCGAAAAGTTCGCCAGCGTAGCAATGCATCGAACGGATCTAGTCGAAGCTTCCGACCAATGTAAAAACACTCATTTATAGGAAGTCCTGAGGGTACCTTGATTGGTCCATTGAATACGACTCGCAATTTACCAATGTCACCATGAGTGTTGAAAATTCCATAATGAGGTAGTAAGAAGCTGGGTGATTTTTTGAAGGTTGATTCCAGAGGTAAGAATTCCTTCATATGACCAAGAGAGATATATTCGGATATGAACTTGTCATACTTTGCTTGAAATTCAAGCTGCCTTTTAAATCGATTCTCGATCCTTATTAAGGCACGAACGGCAGCTTCTTTAGAGTTACCAAGGTTATTTAGATTGGATTATTAAGGTAGACGTAGCACGTATCTGCCATCAGCAAGGCGTTTGTAAGTAGTTACAAAATTGAATGAAATATCGAACACCATCTCTTCCTGTTGCCAAAAATAAGTTAGAAATACTGCAAGATCAAAGTCAACATGGCACGAAAAACTTGAGACAGTAGTTGAATCACTTGATGAGTGGTTGACAGCACCATTAGGATCGATCCAAGCCCAGTTGCCTGAGCGATGATGCCACTGTTACTAGCTTTGCAAAGTCCTTTTTCTGTAAACTGTGAATAGAGATCAGCGCCAATAATGACTTCAATTAGATCCATTGAATATATCCTGGAGTCGGCAAGAGTCACACAGTTCAAGAAGGCATCGGTGAGTGACATTGTTTCCGTAGTAGGAACGTAGTCGGTGAGTCGAGGCAGAATGAGTGCGTTCAGATTCTAATGTTGACTACTCTTAAAGTGAAGTGAGATCAAGATTGCTGTCTTTGTCTAGCTAGGCGTTGCACCAACGCCGGTGACAGGTACAAAAACTGACTGGCGAGGCGCTCTTATTCTCTAAACGAGAGATTCTGCAATAAACAAGGCTTCGGAGCAGGGGTTTACAAGTGCTCGCGTATAAGATGTACGGTGGTGATCGGACAATACTTGAAGCAATACTGTAGCGAGTAAGATGGATCGCGGCTGTAATGGCGTCTGCGTAGCATACACCGTAGCATTGCCTGTGGCAGTTGGAGACTGAGTAGCAGTGTGGTCGTGACTGTGTCAGACGAGAATCCGTAAATTGCCTGAGGTTTGGCAATAGTTGCCTGGCTGCGTGCCTTTAGATTTGCAGTCAGTAATCCAATAAACTCCCAGACAATTAAAATAGAGTCGCATCTCTAAAACAAATTTTGACACACGTTAATGTAATATTCTCCCTGGTAGTGTGCCTGTGAGGCATGGCAGCGTTGTGCATTGATAGTGCAGATGGCTTTAATTTCTTTGATACCGAGGACGACTTTTTTCCGACGGTTGGGGTTCGGTCGCTAAGGTAGGTGTCTGAATCGGAGATGTATCCAATCCTTCAATGCGTGCTTTGAGAAAGCTATGAAAATCATCGCATGTTGTGGGTATAGAAATATTACCATGTAGCAAATGCAAGTCTCCGTGTGTCCTTGAATTTAGACGACTTACAGTGCGGTGAAGGAACAGATCATCCATTTTGCTACGGGTCGTTGCAATGCTTACAATGTTTCTCTGACCTTGGTTGTTGCGTTCCTAAGTGCCTTCAAGGCGCTAGATGACTCGGTAGAGGCAGGAGTGAGCTGAAACCATGACTCCAAAGATAAATAATCGGGACCCAGTGCGAGCGTAATTATCATTTGTGACAGGAACGTTCTTGATGAGGTCTCAGTGGTCTTTTTTCGTTTTTTTTTTTTTTTTTTTTTTGTCAAGATCAAATATTTTTGGACCCACAGGAGATACGAATAGGTTTTTGATGTCCTTTTAAAAATAATACTGTGTAGAATTACAGAAAATTATTGGCGAACCTCAATCTTGACCTTTAGACATTAAAAATAAGTACCATCTGCAGGAAATGTCTAAGAAACGAAATTCGCGAGTTTCAGACATTTGACAAAAAGTTATAAACAGACTTTTAATACACGGGAACATAATCTCTGACTATGGTAAAACACGCAATCCAGAAAACTTTATGTTTTTGGTGCCCAATCCGGGTACTTGCCGGAGAAGTGAGGAACAAAAATAGTCGGCATCTTTCGCGATGACGATTCACAAACTGGAACTGTAGCAGCATCAACCAGTGCTTGATTCTCAACCAATGCATCTAAGGCATCTAAAAACTGACCCTTTTGTTCCAGAAAAACTTCTTCTGCTATCATGAACTCGTCCGTAAAGTACGCGTTCTTGTTATCAGTTTCAGTTGCGACGTCTAAAATTTGTTCATGCTTCGTTTGAATACTAGACCATCTCTTCTTTAGTACTTCTAATCGTGAACGGATTGATCTCTTGAACGATTGTTGACCTTTCTTCTTGAGGCTCAGTAACGCATGAGACATCAGATCGACTACTTTCCTTTGATCTTCAATAAGGTCACTTGCTTCCGTCGGCATGGCTAGTCCACTGGCAGCAAGAGGGGTTTCTTGAATTTTCTATCGCAAGGCCGTGCAATGTAGAAATGAAATTTGTCAAAACTCTTTAAGCTAGAGTAGACGATTACTGAGCAATGATTAATATTGTGTGAACGATAGCCAGCAAGGTTAACTGAGTTGTTATTAAACTGCGAAGGGCACTTCGAATGCCTAGAGTCAGCAAGCGCAGAGTCACAAGTACACAAGAATTATTTTAATAAACTTGAAATTAATAAACTTTACAAGCCAAAAGGCAATAGAAAATTAACTACAGATTTAAAGAATTTGTGCGTGTTATGTGTCATGTTGTCATGCTTGTGACTCGTGAGAGACTGACTCTCCTCCGGTTGACCGGTAACGGACGAACTGTGTTAAATATGGTTTTGTATGTGAGACTAAATAAACATAGAGATTTAGGCAGTTTTCGCAACATTCTGCCCGCCTTTGCCAGGAACTGACATCAACAACTCGTCACCATCTTGCCCACGGTGCACAGCAGTGATCCGAGCCAGCGGCCATATTTCTGAGACCATATTTGTCAAAATTGCTCGTGCATATAGCGGAGCATTTGCCATCTGTTTAATCGAAGCACCTTAAGTTCAAGTAATGAAGGGTCGTCCGAGAGAGGTTAAAGAGGACTCGGGTTTAGGGATACTTCGGTAGCACGCTCCCCTTTTTGCTCCCCGACTACGTCTGATCTTTTTATCCTGCTCATTGCTTTGATACAGCTTCAGCTCATCCCTGCTTCGATTCAGCCTCGCCGCTGCAATCTGCTCTTTTCTCATCATCTGCTCTGCCAACTTCTGCCTCACCTCAGCTTGCCAGGAGCCAGTCACGTGACAGTGTAAGGTTAGAATTGTAAGCGGTTCTTTTCCCGCAATAAATGCAATCAAAGTGCTCAACTAATGTGTATCAATTATTTCCCCGCCGGTAGCAACTACCTATTCCACAAACATTTTAAGAAAATCTCAAACTGGAACTATTTCTCAATCTGACATATTCCTCTACCACTTAATCCGTTTACGCCCAAGCTAGCATAAAATTTTGTTATTTTTCATACCCGTAATAAAAAGCTTTGCATTTTTTTTCCCAATAAGTATTAACTTTATAAAAATATTTTATACAGTGAAAGTGTTCAGGATAAATCCAAGAATGTGTAAATTTTTTCAGTCTTTTTTGAATGATTTTTTATTTTTTTATTAGTCTATTTTTTGTAAAAGGCAAAACTCATTTTAAAAATTCTGAACAAATTCACATGTGACCTTTAATTAATTTTAAGCACTTTTTATTCTACAAAATTTTTTGAATAAAGTTAATACTTATTAGGGAAAAAATTGTAAAGCTTTTTATTACAGTCATGTATAAAAACAGTGATTTCTAATTTTGTGGAATAGCTTAAAAACAATATTCTAAAAAATTAAAAATTGTAAATATAAAAAATGCCATCATATTTTTCATTCAATTCTAATTCAGAAATATTTTTAGTAATTTTTTGTTTAGACGCATCCTTTTCGACAAAAAACTGAAGAGTTTAAAAATGTTTAAATGTTAACGAATTTTTTTTCTCGAAAATTATGCTTTTAGTCAAAAAAGTATTAAAAGCACTATTGGTCCAAACTTTTGTGCTCTTCCCGAATCAAGTGTCAAAAATAGGGGTTCCCATTTAAAAAAAATCACTTTGACCTTCAAATGACCTTGAAAGTAAAGTTCAAGATCAAAACAAATTGCACGGTCAGATGATCCCCATTGTACTAAATAGCTTTTGTAAGAATAATTTTTTGTTTACCCTTTATTTTGGAAGTTATTAGAATGGATTAAAATGGCTCACCCTGTATGTACATTTTTTCAGACATTTGCAGATGGAGACAAACAACTCTAAAACGTACTAATATATATATATATATATATATATATATATATATATATATATGGGGCATTATCTGTCAAATCAGCCACCTCACCCTCACACTTGAATTTTTGAAATAAATGGACGTTCTTCGACTTAAAATTTTCGTTATCACTTCTATTTTTTAATGCCGTCTGGCATTTTAATGAATCTTCAAGATGGTGGACCTGTCATGGCTGAAACAGAAAGGTAAGTCTAAAATTAAATGCATATTTTTCATATTATTATTATAAAAACATTATTAGCGACCCCGAAAACATACAGGGTGTTCGAAATGTTCCGGACCCCCCACTTATAACATAAAGTAAGCATTTTGGAAAAAAATGTTAAATACAAAAGTTGTTAAGTTTTGAAGGTTGAACTAAATGATGACCTTGGATTTGTTATTGGTTATCATTTTCAAGGTCATTTAAAGGTCATCTTCAGTTTTTTAAATAGGGACCCCTATTTTTTATTTCAGATTCTGAAAGAGCACAAAATTTTACATCTGGATATGTACCCACGTTATGGCTCAAAATGACCTACAGAGGTCATTTAGTGGTTAAATGATTATTTAGTAGCAGAAAGCCAAGAAATCCCGATTATTAAGAACTTTGAGCGTATCTGACCAATACTAAAGTAATTTGATTTTGCAAGACATACTTTATGGTGGCGTTAAATTGACATTGCCCTTGATTTTCAAGGTCATTTGAAGGTTAACTTTAGTTTTCCAAATTAAGCCTCCTAGTTGTAATTCTCCATTTTGCACCAGCGCTAGAAAGCCAAGAAATCCCGATTATTAAGAACTTTGGGTGTATTTGACGAAAAGAAAAAAAAATTTCGTACTTTAATACTAAAGTACATAATTTGATTTTCTAGGACGAACTTTATGGTCACTTTAAAATTGGCCTTCATTTTTAAGGTCATTTGAAAGTTATCTTCAGCTTATTAAAAAGGGACTTATTTTGTATTTCGGATTCTGGAGGAGCATTAAATTTTAGGTCTGGAGATATGTACAATATCCACGTCATGGCTCGAAATGATCTACATAGGACACTTGGGGGTTATTAATTTCAAAAGCAAAATAATCTAACCGTTTTACATGAACAGTTTTTATTGCAATAATTTTTTGCAAGGGTTACGAGTTTCTAAGCATGATTCATAGCATTTTCAGGATCGTTACTTGTACCTTAGAAGATTTTGCTCACTATTCTTTTTAGGAATCAGTTCATTTATAATTGTTAATTAACAATTGTTTACTCCTATTTACTTTTCTGTTTTCAAGAGTTAAGTGAAGTTCTCTTACTTCGAAATTCAGATAATTGTATTAATTTTCAATAATTGTACTTTTAATCGTAGTGAAAAATGGCACATCTTACTGAACGAGAAAGAATATCTTTGTTGATGAAGCGAGGGTGGGGTGATCAAGAGAGAGGTTACAAACAGGTACAAAGTTTATTCAATGAAACATTCAGAGTTGAAGAAAACAACCCTATTTCAAAAAGTACCGTAATTCGTACAATTAGACGTTTTGAAGAGACAGGTGGTATTAAAGATCGTCCTAAATCAGGTAGATCCAAATCATCGTCTAATGATGAAAAGAGCTTAGACGTATTACAATCATTTATTGAGGACCCCCATTGCAGCATCAGACGTTGTGCACAACAGCATGAAATGGGAGCTGCATCTGTGCACAAAATTTTGAAACTCAACAAATGGCATCCTTTCAAATTAAAGTTGGTACAGGAATTATCTGAAGATGATTTTGATAGAAGGGTAGAGTTTTGTGATGTAATGATGCAAATGATATCTGATGATCCTTTGCTCCTCAATAACATTGTTTTCTCTGATGAAGCCACGTTTGAGTTAAGCGGAACAGTGAACAGACATAATTGTCGATACTGGAGTAACATCAATCCACATTGGATGAGAGCGGACCACACGCAACATCCTGAAAAAGTAAATGTTTGGGCTGGCATATTTAATGGAAGAGTACTTGGCCCTTTCTTTATTGAAGGTAATTTAAATGCTGCAATGTATGAAAACATGCTTCGAGACCAAATTATACCTGCTATACGGAATTTAACGGGTGGAAATCTGGACGAAATTTACTTCCAACAGGATGGTGCTCCTGCACACTACGGTATTCATGTTCGCCGATATTTAGATGCAACATTTCATGATAGATGGATTGGGCGGAGAGGTACAATTGAATGGCCACCTCGGTCCCCAGACCTAACGCCTCTTGATGACTTGGATGAATTACGCCAAAGAATCACTGATGAAATAGACTTGATACTTCAGCAAATCTTGCGAAATGTTGTTGCAGCCTTTTACAATCGGTTAGCACATTGCCAAACTGTTAATGGGCAACAATTTGAACAGTTGCTGTAAAAAGGTCCTGTCAACGAAATTTTAAAAAAAATTCAGTTTGGGCGAATAGTCCACTGTCTTGATTTAGTTAGCTGGGCCGCCCGATAGTCCTGCCTTAGCTGACTGGGCCGCTAGTGTTCTTGTCTTAGTAGGCTGGGCCGCCGATGGTCTTGCCTTAGTTGGCTGGATCACCCGATGTTACCTTAATTAGTTGTACCTCCCGTGCCTGAGCAAATAAGGCTCATTATTTGATTAGCATTTTTTTATTTATCATTTCTCCCCCGAGGTATGTAGTTGTTGGGCCTAAGGCATATTTGATTAGACTTTTTTTATTTATCATTTCCCACCCGAGGTATGTAGTTTGTTGGGCCTAAGGGCTTATTTGATTAGACATTTTTTATTTATCATTTTCTCCCCCGAGGTATGTATTTTTGTGTTGGGCCTAAGGACTTATTTTGATTAGACATTTTTTTATTTATCATTTCCCCCCCCCCCCCCCTCCCACGAGGTATGTAGTTGTTGGGCCTAAGGCTTATTTTGATTATGACATTTTTTTATTTATCATTTTCTCGCCGAGTATTTTCTCCTAAGGCTTAATTTACGCCAGTGTCAATTACACCTTCTACAATCCTAATGCAGAATTTAGCGCTGGTGCAAAATGAAGAATTACAACTAGGAGGCTTAATTTGGAAAACTAAAGTTAACCTTCAAATGACCTTGAAAATCAAGGGCAATGTCAATTTAACGCCACCATAAAGTATGTCTTGCAAAATCAAATTACTTTAGTATTGGTCAGATACGCTCAAAGTTCTTAATAATCGGGATTTCTTGGCTTTCTGCTACTAAATAATCATTTAACCACTAAATGACCTCTGTAGGTCATTTTGAGCCATAACGTGGGTACATATCCAGATGTAAAATTTTGTGCTCTTTCAGAATCTGAAATAAAAAAAAGGGGTCCCTATTTAAAAAACTGAAGATGACCTTTAAATGACCTTGAAAATGATAACCAATAACAAATCCAAGGTCATCATTTAGTTCAACCTTCAAAACTTAACAACTTTTGTATTTAACATTTTTTTCCAAAATGCTTACTTTATGTTATAAGTGGGGCTCCGGAACATTTCGAACACCCTGTATAATAAGCCTATAACAACGGTTGAAATAATGTTTTTATAATAATAATATGAAAAATATGCATTTAATTTTAGACTTACCTTTCTGTTTCAGCCATGACAGGTCCACCATCTTGAAGATTCACTAAAATGCCAGACGATATTAAAAAGTAGAAGTGATAACAAAAATTTTAAGTCCAAGAACGTCCATTTATCTCAAAAATTCGGCTTCGCCTCGGGCGTCAACTTCACGCGGTGGCGGAACTTCATCTTTCGTTTCTTGTACTGTAATGTACTATTGCTACACATCTGAAAAAATTCTAAGTCCCATCGAAAAAAAATTCTTTAATAACAAGTTTATCCACATTTTGCACGGTATTTAGTCCTTTATAAATAAAAAAATTTCAGATCAGATTTTGGCATAAGATCTCACGTAAGAACTTACGTAAGACCTTACGTAAGATTTTTCAATAGGGTTGTATTTGCTGTCATGCCTTAGCAATAGCGATACAGTTGATTCAGAACTCGAATTAATTGATTTTAATAATTTCGACACTATAAAATCGTTTACCAAATTTCATAATAATCCGTCATTCCCTCGATCTCCTGTTGACATAGTATACAAGGAAATAGATCAATTTCTAAGTAAGGAACTGTTACCTTGTTTAAAAATGAAATAATTGCTTCATTTGAATTAAAAAAGTGATTTAAGTTCTGTATTTGATAATTTATGGTCTAGATTTTCAGCTTCATTTGAAAGCTTTAATTCAGAATATAAGCAGATTTCTTACTTAGAAATAGAACGATATATCGTTTTATCATAAAAAAACAAGAGTAAACTTCCAAAAAAATATTAGCATTACAGGGCAGCATGTAAGTGCGAGTCAAAAACGACTCTCACGACGCTTGCTCAACGTCGGCCTGCACACGATCCGCATTTGCACAATAATTTTTTAATCAGTAATAAATGTATTGTATAAAGAAATTAATTGCTACTTGCTATTTCACTGTGATAATGCTATTCGAACAGTGAAGTATCATTAACACTGGATACGTCGTACTTCATGCTTTTAGCATGCTCTACTTTTTTCCGTAACTGATCCTCAATTTGAGATTCATTTGCCACCCCTTTATTGGTTACTCGTCCTTTAATTGAGTTAGTTGACCCTTTTCCTAATTACCTTCTCAATTACCAGTTTCTCTGATGAAACTTGTCAGGTCTACACTGCGGGGATAATAAAAGGAATTCTCTTTTTTCCCTATTTTTGACATTTTTTCATTAACAGAAAGTATTTTCGTACCAGTGATAGTTGAATTAAAGTATTCATTTAGTTTATACTAATAAAGTTAACAATATACCGAATTTTGTTATTAAAATTGAATAAGCCTTTAAACAATTTTGAAAATTGACAACAAATTGAATTTTTTGTTGTCAAAAATTATATAAGCATAATTAAAATAAAAATCTCTATATTTATGCGAGAACATGGATTTTTCAGTTGCCGTAAGATTCCAAACCAACAAATAAGTGTAGACATATGGGACAAAATGCAAAATGTTTGAAATCATTACCATTCTCTCGTAAAAATCTAGGAAAATTGACAACAAATTGAATTTTTCGTTGTCAAAAATGATATAAGCATAATTAAAATGAAAATCTCTATATTTATGCAAGAAAAACAATGATTTCAAACATTTTCTATTTTGTTCCAGGTCTCTATACCCATTTGTAAGTATGGAATTTTAAGGTAACTGAAAAAATCAATATTTAGGTCACCGGAGTGGAACTACGATTAGAATGGTCCAAATGCGATTTCTGAGGTTGCAAATTAAAGGTAACATTGTCTACTCTTAAAAATGATCACTTATCTTTTATTAATAATACTAATTTTATCTATGATTTTATTTTTTTAGTTATAGCGGTGTTTTGTTCCCTAATGCGCCGTGTTATTGATTATGCTATTGTGATCGGCCGGCGAACTTTCAACGCGGCCTAGAACTCATAAGAAGCACGTGCGCTTGCGTTCATGCGCGCGGCCTCGCTTCTTGCGAACTCGGGTATGTTCCGGATATTCGGCTCGCATACCCGTGTCCAAGATTAACACCATGGGAAGTGGTATTTATACTCGATTGATTCGACAATAAAGTACATCAGTATTTTTACGTATCTCTCCGGGTTACTTTTCTCAGCAGCCGTTGGGACTACTCCTCGCAAAGAATAAATTTCCTTTCAGCGCTTATTCCCAGATACCACCACTTTCCAAGAGTCCTGAGCGGCTAGCAGTTGAAGCCCAGATGAGCAGTAGCGTGAGAGCGCGTATGGAAAGCGGGAGTACAGGTGTACGTCGTACTTTCGCGTTGTATACCGGCCGCGTGAGTCGCCGTCGGGTGCCCGCGCACACCCCGAAGTAAGACCTTATTAAGGGGGCCAGCCTGGATTAAATTGAAAAAAATACACTTTCCAGTTTAATAGGTATAACAATTGTATTCATCACTTTTGATTGCTGTAACTTTTTACAGTTTAACTACTCGCACAATTTAAGCTATTTATTCATTACTAAGACCGAAACAGTGTTCTTTACCTCTAGTATTGTTCCATCAAAAACATTTAAAATTTTTATTTATTTGTTCACTTGCCATAGCTTTTCTCTCAATAAAGTAACTTATATGTCACCGGACCAGGTTTAAAATACTCTTCGTTACCTGCACTACAGATGTATCGGATCACTTTTCTGAAAAAAATTACATAAAGGCTTATTGTAGACACTTTTTGACAAAGATCGCAACCGTGTCCTGCTCCTGTCACGCTGCTTCTTTTTGTTCTTGTAACAAACCTATGGTGGTTTTGTCCTAAAGAGAAGGATAATTTTTGTTGTTGTTTTACTATCTCTTCCCATTTGTGAATAATATTTTTTGTATTCATTTTGTCACAAAACAAATTCACTTTTTCGGGTAGGGAGCCTTCCATGTTGTCAGCTAGATAGCTAACATTTGTAAATTATAAAATTGCAATTTACAAACACTTTGAAGCACGCTCAGGAGAGAAATTTTTAGAAAATTTTTTTCTGCGAAAATTGATCTTGAAAAGGAAGGAAAATTTGTTTTCTCGTCCAATTTACGGCAATAGAATTTTCAAGGAAAATTACGTCTAGGTCCTGTCGACTCTAGGGCGTGCTTTCTCATCGAGATCTCCCACTACACGGTACACGTAGTTGCGACGCCAACTGATAAGTCCGTCCCCTGTTGTTGCGTTTTAGAACGAAGGGCAGACCTGCAACCTATCAGGCGAAGATGACTACCATTAAAGACGTCGCGAATGTCAAGCTGGAGTGTCAGTTAACTTTGTCAGTGGCTGATATCCATGACAGATACCAAACTGGTGGAAACAATTGGCCGGATATAAATGCCGCGGAAGCGAGGCGCTAGACTATCTGCCTCTCTACGAGAGAGTTTAAGAACCGAACGATCGAGGTTTTCTTTATCGGAAAAAAGATACGTCGCGAAAGAATGTCCCCTTATTATTCGCAGGCTAGCCCTGTGAAAAGAGTTAACCGATCGATGAAGCAAATGATTACGGCTTTCATCCAAAATGACCATAATCACTGGTACAAGTATATCTCAGGAACGTCACTTGTGTTCCTGATCTATGGCAGACACCCGAAACCCTTGAATTCGAAGTTCAGCAGACAAGTTCTCGCTCTACTCTAACAGTGCGATGAGGAAACCAGTGAAGATTGGGCTCTCCGAATGAAAAAGGTATCCGATATTCATAAGATTGCTGCAAAGAATTCCGACCGAGAACAAAATAGGCAAACGCGTTATTATGACGCAAGACGACGCTAAGTCATCTTTAAGGTCGGAGACTTTCTTTGGAAGAAGAACAAGACCCCCTTCAACGTTGCGAAGGGAGTAATGGGGAAGGTAGCTCAAAAATTCGCAGGACCGTACGATAAGCGTACAGTGAGTTCTATCCGTAGACCTGACAAGTTTCATCAGAGAAACTGGTAATTGAGAAGGTAATTAGGAAAAGGGTCAACTAACTCAATTAAAGGACGAGTAACCAATAAAGGGGTGGCAAATGAATCTCAAATTGAGGATCAGTTACGGAAAAAAGTAGAGCATGCTAAAAGCATGAAGTACGACGTATCCAGTGTTAATGATACTTCACTGTTCGAATAGCATTATCACAGTGAAATAGCAAGTAGCAATTAATTTCTTTATACAATACATTTATTACTGATTAAAAAATTATTGTGCAAATGCGGATCGTGTGCAGGCCGACGTTGAGCAAGCGTCGTGAGAGTCGTTTTTGACTCGCACTTACATGCTGCCCTGTAATGCTAATATTTTTTTGGAAGTTTACTCTTGTTTTTTTATGATAAAACGATATATCGTTCTATTTCTAAGTAAGAAATCTGCTTATATTCTGAATTAAAGCTTTCAAATGAAGCTGAAAATCTAGACCATAAATTATCAAATACAGAACTTAAATCACTTTTTTAATTCAAATGAAGCAATTATTTCATTTTTAAACAAGGTAACAGTTCCTTACTTAGAAATTGATCTATTTCCTTGTATACTATGTCAACAGGAGATCGAGGGAATGACGGATTATTATGAAATTTGGTAAACGATTTTATAGTGTCGAAATTATTAAAATCAATTAATTCGAGTTCTGAATCAACTGTATCGCTATTGCTAAGGCATGACAGCAAATACAACCCTATTGAAAAATCTTACGTAAGGTCTTACGTAAGTTCTTACGTGAGATCTTATGCCAAAATCTGATCTGAAATTTTTTTATTTATAAAGGACTAAATACCGTGCAAAATGTGGATAAACTTGTTATTAAAGAATTTTTTTTCGATGGGACTTAGAATTTTTTCAGATGTGTAGCCCATTCTTTTTTAAGTTCCGCATCCTTACGTAAGATCTTAGATCTTATCTTAGATCTTACGTAAGATCTAAAGAATTTTTTCAGATGTGTAGCAAAATTTTTAAGTTCCGCATCTGAAAAATTCTAAGTCCCATCGAAAAAAAATTCTTTAATAACAAGTTTATCCTCATTTTGCACGGTATTTAGTCCTTTATAAATAAAAAAATTTCAGATCAGATTTTGGCATAAGATCTCACGTAAGATCTTACGTAAGAACTTACGTAAGAACTTACGTAAGAACTTACGTAAGAACTTACGTAAGATCTTACGTAAGATTTTTCAATAGGGAAGCCAAGCTAGGCAGTGCGCGTAGATTTTCAAGTTTAGACTCAAGTGCTGCGTTGTATGATTTTGAGCAATCCAACGCTACCCCCTCATCATGAGAGATAAAGAAACTTTTGAATTGAAGAAGCTTAACGGTTTAAATTTTTATAAATGGAAGTATGCCATTATCTTAGTGCTAGAAGCAAAGGACCTCATTGGCTATGTAGATGACACCGAAGCAGAGCCACACAAAACAACAGATTTGGAAGGATAGAAAAAGCGGAAGAAAGGTTTGAAGCTAACCTCAGTAATTCTGCTTAATTACTTAGAAGAAGATCTGCAAGATAGTGTGATGAACAGTAATGGACCAAAAGAGATGTGGGAAAAACTAGTGAAACTATGACGATTCTAGTGTCGATGTGAAAAGAAGTGCTTGGGAACAATTTTACGCGTTTCGAATAAATGACGGCGAGTCAGTTGCTAGACAAATCGAAAAGCTGGAGACGATTTGCAGAAGACTCGCAGATGCAAACAACAAACCAACGGATTACGCGTTTATGTCGAAATTGTTAAGTTGTTTGCCCTAAAAATTCCCCGTGCTTCGAATTGCGTATGACTGTACGCCATAAGCCGACATGAAAAAAGACAATCTTATAGCCAGGATTATTTGCGAAGAAAAGCGTTTTTTAAAAGCTGAAAACCAAGCCTCCTCTATGGCACTTCAAGTGAGAGCGCTCACATTGAACAATAAAAACAGAGGAGAAAAGTAAATAGCTGAATCCAAGAAAGATCGTCAATCAGCAAAGCAGAAAAAGATTGAAGATCTAAAGAAGCGCACACAATGCGGCATTTGCAAGGAAAAAGGTCATTGGGCTCCAGAATGCCCCTGCAACAGTGAAAATAAGAACAGTGGGCGAAATTCTCAATTAGAAGAGGATACGGATGTATGGATTGCGGACACAGACACATAAGAGGGAGTATTTCAAGTCGGTCGAGCCCCTACAAAAAAGGTTCGCTGTGCAAATAGCGGACAACAAAATTCTACCTGTGGCAGGGGTTGGGACGATCGTTATTTGCAACAAATTAGAAGGATGAACCGTCGAAAGAGAAATTAAAAATGTATTATTTGTACAACTAAAACAAAATCTTTTTTCAATCAAAGCAATAGCCAATAAAATTTTTTCATTTCACGCATACACGGATAAATGTTAAATTTGTGATAGTCAAGGAAAGTTCTCCTCAGTCGGTATCAGATATGGTAATTTATACAAGATGCAATTTACTGTTAAATTATTGATACCATGCAATGTTGCTCATAATGCAAGAGTGACAGATATGCTGAAGCTTTGACATGAAAAAATGGGACATACTAATGTAAAAACGGTAATCCAGACGTGCAAAGAACTGGGCATTGAAATTAAAAAGGCGAATAGTGTTGATCTTTTTTGTGAAAGCTGTGTTTTTTTCAAACAAACAAGAAAATAGCACAAACCAACACACAGTGCAAGCACTTTCAAGCCAGGTGAAAAGATTCACACAGATTTCTACGGCCCTATGCAAGTAACATCTCCAAGTGGATCTCTCTATTTTCTCCTGTTTAAAGATGATGCATCAACTTTTAGAATAGTTTACTTTCTGAAATTTAATTCGGAAGTATTCGAGAAATTTTCAGAATTTGAAAAGCCATTCAACACGCAAACAGGAAATAAAATAAAGGTGATACATTCTGACAATGAAAAGGAGTATACGTCGAACGAACTTAACAAATTTGTAAAAGATGGAGGCATCATTTATGAATTTTCATCAGCTTATATCCATGAGCAAAATGGGTTATTAAATAAGAAGGTAGAAACTGTGCTATGGACAGAAGCAGTAAACACAGCATGTTACCTTTTAAATCGCGTCATCCTACAGCATGGAGAGACAAAAACAGCGTACGAGAGGTGGTTTGATCAAAGATCCAAGCTCAAGCATTTACAAGTGTTTGGCTCAGATGCATACGTGCATGTGCCCAAAGAAAAGCGTAAGAAGCTCGATGCAACGGGCAGAAAAGTCACTGTCATAGGATATGATGGTGAATCCGCAAATTATAGACTATGGGACAGCGAAAAACGCAAAACTACGTCATCAGCGATGTAGATTTTGATGAGGAAGGCAGCATGGGTCAGTACAGCAATGAATCGGATGTTTAAAGTATACGTTAAATACGGATATTAGGAGCAATATCGAAAATGACGGAGAATTCATACAGGTTGATGAAGAAATTAGCAATCAGCAGATTGAAAATGAATTGCAGCAAGATGCTCAGAAATAAGAGAATTATCCGGCAGATAATTCCTGCATGCAGCTGCGAAATCGACGTTTATTGTAGCCCCCTAAAAGGTATGGTATCCGAGTATCTTTTATTGCGGACACGGCGGTACCCACGTCTTACAAAGAAGCTACGTCATCTCCTGAGGCACAACAATGTCTCACCGCAATAAAAGAGGAGATTCAAGCCCTCCAAGATAATTCTACCTGGAGTCTCGTCGAGCTGCCGCGAGGTAAGAAGACAATAGGATGCACCGACGCTTTGGCTGAGTGGTGGAGATGCACCTCGGGCGTTCGAAAAAGTTAAGCAACTTTCGGCGTGGACACTACTTGGATGGGTGACCGCGCTGGAAGTTGCGATGCTTCCTCGATCTCTTAGGTGTTTTTCTCCACACTCAACAAAGTGAGCGGGAGGTACGAGAATGACAAATTCGGTGCTCAGGCCTACGAAATGTGACTTGGGCATCTAATTTGAGCATTCTCAATATACCGACCCACTCTGGAACGGGTTTTCCTAATTGGCATTTACCCTGGTTATAGGTTTGGCCACAGGTTTTCCCCGTTTCACAGGCACAACCCTGGGCGAATGCGGAGTGGGATTAGGGACGTAGGGCGAGAGATCTGCCGGCAGAGATGGTCGAGGGAAAAAACGCTGGGCTTACAGGGTGGGTGGGGTAGAGCCGTGTCCTCCCATCACACCTAAGCGGGGGGGGGGGTCAGAACAGTGTCCTCCCCCCGCTCGGTAGTAGGCAATAACAAGAGTCGGCAGGTAGTACCAGGCCCAAGGGCTGTTATAGGCTGATGCAGATGGGTCTTTGCACTAAAGACTAATAATAACAGGACGAGATATAAAGCCAGACTTGTAGCAAAAGGGTTTGCTCAGCGACAAGGCATAGATTAATTTGAGTCTTTTGTGCCTGTCATATGCTACGAGTCAATAATAACAACAAATTTGTTCAGTTTTTGAAAACTTCAATTTTATAAGCATTGAAAGCGACAAATGTGTATTTATAGGCACCGTGAACGGTACAGCGGTGTATCTCGGCCTGTATGTTGATTACAGATTATTAATTAGCGAAAGCGAAGATACAATATGCAAAGTGTTGCAATATTTAAAACAAGTTTTTCAGATAACATCGGATAATGCTAATGAGTTTCTTGAATTAGAAATTAAAAGAGATCGCGCAAATTGAATTTTAAAGATATGGCAATCGGCGTATATTGACAAACTAGGTAAAAGATTTAATATGGAAGACGCAAACTTTGAAAGTGTTCCTGCGCAACCCGGGCTCTATTTGTGCAAAAGAGAAGCGGAGTGTAAAAATGAAGATTTAAATTTACCTTATCGCGAAGCAGTAGGCTCTTTGTTATTTGCGGCAAGAGTCTCTCGAGTAATCGGGACGCAAGATTTTGGAATAATCTAATGACAGAGATTCTAAAAAAATCAGGGGGTATACTGATACTAATTATGCAGGTTGCATAGAGAGTAGAAAATCACGGAGTGGTTTTGTGTTTATGTTAAACGGTGGGACAATCGCTTGGTCCAGTCAGCGACAAAATATTATAGTTCTATCGACCACTGAAGCCGAGTATGTTGCTCTAGCGAATGGAGTAAAAGAAGCAATCTGGCTTAGTCAAATGTTAAATAATCTAAAAATAAATTGTAAAACTGTAGCTGATTTATAATTTGTAAACGCGCGCGCTCCGCTCGACTCATTACGAGGGCCGCCAGGAGGCAGCACCTCCCGGGCGCTGTGCCCTGCCAACGCGCGCTTGCTGCAGCGCTAGCGTCTGGGCTAACCTCTCGATCCCTTCTCGACCGTACGCCGTACCGATCACATCGCAAGCCCACTCATTCCAGCTTTGTCTCTCGCCTTGTTCCTAATCATTGTTTTTTACTGTTCTTGCTCATCCCAGCTTATTGATGCTCATCTACTACAAGAAACAACGCTCATCAGGATTTGTCTCCAGCATTACTCAGCAATATCCCGCTCAGTCACAGCTTGTGCCACGTGGTACTTTATGGTTACATAAGATACAATCGGACTCGCTCGAGAACTCTTTCTCATTGTATGCTCAAAATAAACGCTCATTCAATTAATTCAATGTGTACCGGCTCCGTGTAATTTCCCATGATCCCATAACCGCTCATACAATTCTCAAACAACAGTCAAAATATCAATATGCTAATATTTTTACTGAACCTCTAGTGGAGCAGCAATTCTGTTTTATTCGAGAATGCTTAAACATATTAGACAGTACAAAATAAGAGGGAGTGTTGAATTTTTTGTGTGTATTTTTCTAAAATAAACTTCATTTACGTCGCTTATTGTAACTCTGTTGGAATCGTTGAATTATTAAGCTTAAATAATTTCAATGCAAACATTTATGAATATTATACTATTTTCATGAATATTTATTTTTGAGTCACTTTATAATCTTATTTTGAATGTAAGCTGTTGCTATTTGCGAAATATTTTACATATTACCAATACAACAAAAATAAAGTTAAACTTATTAAGTCTCATACTGAGAATATTAGCGATTAAATTAGATTTTACGAATTTGGTTAAATTCTCAATTTATTATTATCAAGAAAACTCATAATTTAAATTTACTATCTTATTAAATTGAATATATTGTTAGTTGCTAGTAGTCTAAATCTTGCTAAATATTAAAAAAAAAAGTTTGGTGCAGATTAATTCATCTATTCTGACTTATAAGCAATATTTAGTGAAATGATATCTGTTTTATTTAAAACGTGAAAATAGACACTTGACGTAACCTAAAGGTCCCATCGGTGCATGAATTTTAATGGGATAGGGATTAAATTGTTGATAATATATGTGATTTTGAGTTGAAGAGTTGTAGAATCTTTAATTACATGATTTAGTAGTTGAAGAAGTTCTAAAACTGATTTAAGAAATTTAAAACTAATTTCAGAAATTTAAGACTAATTTAAGACATTTCATAAAAATAAAGAGATTTAACTAGTTTTAAAAATTTTCCAGATTTTAGTTTTTAAGAGACTTTTCCAAGACAATTGACGACGTATCCTCACTAGAGGTGGCCGCCAAGATGCTGAGATGGCAAGAATGTAATCAAAAGAAGGATTGGTACAGATATAAAATAAGAAATGTTAAACAAAACAAATGGGCTTCCTTCATTGAGAAGGTATCTAGTGGAACCTAGACTGTAAGGCTAAATACGAGGTTATCTTGAGACCATCCCTGGGGCCTAAAACTCTCAGACGGTAGCTTCATGAAGAAATTCTAAACTGCCTGATAAAGGCACATTTTCTTAGATTTAACGAGGCAAACGAAGATTCATCGGCCCATGAGGACGGCAGAGAGACGGTTAAACAGCGACGCTTGTCGATGTGATTCTAAAATCCAGGTTTACCTACGCGACGGCCACCTATTGAGACAGAACTCATCTCAAAACAGCGAAGGGGCAGCTGGAAAGGATAAGAGATCTCATGCTAAGGTGCATAACCGGAGCGGGAAGGTCTACCCATATCCGCTCTCGGAGTGGCGCTGGGCATCGAACCACTACATCTAACCGTAGCTGCTGTCGCCACAAAAACTCTCCTCAGAGTCCGAAAGGACTTCGAAAGATTCAAATCGGATAGAATACCAGAAGTCCTCAGAATGGAAATGGAAATTAAATTTGCAAGTAGTGCTTTTGTGCATTTTTGCGATTTCTCGCAAGTAATCAGTGTACATCGCGATTCATATATAAGAGCGACTGATAATCGATTAATTACTTACTGCTTTTTCTTATTATTTTGACCGTATACAG
This sequence comes from Sycophila sp. Sp_5, assembly GCA_018906775.1. Classification (NCBI taxonomy): domain Eukaryota; kingdom Metazoa; phylum Arthropoda; class Insecta; order Hymenoptera; family Eurytomidae; genus Sycophila; species Sycophila sp. Sp_5. The sequence goes on along the minus strand of JACCID010000130.1, from coordinate 227,071 downwards.
TTGTGTATTATGAAATATCTAAATCAGAATTAACGCATTTTAAATTTTTAAAATTGTATTATAGATTTATAAGCCATCGTATAGTTATACATTTTTTTAACCATAGATGAAATTTCAATTTCTGTTGAAATTAATGAAATTCTTATATAAAAACGTAAGGTTAGTTTAAGTGAATGTTAATTTCATATTAAATAGATTTTAAAAGATTATACTTACAGAATGTAGACTTAAATAGTATATTGCGTTCGTAAATTGTGTATTATACATTAAGTTTTTGTCCTTACATGAAAATACTAGAATTTGGTGTAATGCGCAAGTATACATAAAAATGTGTAATTTTTTATTGCGAAAATTAAAAACTTAATAGTGTCAAAAATTAATAACGCGGTCAATATTTACATATATGTGTAGGAGAAACAACCTGAACTGATTTTAGACTTAAGTTCACGTACTAGGAACACGGAACAACTTTTGAGTCCGAGAAAGAATCTTATGAGTACGAGAAAGAAGCATAGACCCGCCTGGGGTATATGAACCCCAGAAAATCGCCGAAAAATCAGCATTCACTTCCAGGAGTTCCAAGGGTGCGGACATGGTGGCAGTGCTCCTTGTAAAACTACGAAAGCATATAAGCACTGCGCTTATGCTGGAAGAAATGGACATTTATTATAAAGTATTATGCTAAAAAAATGTCCTTCTCTCTCTTACGTGACTAAGGCTTTGACCATTTTTATAAATACAATAAATCTATGTCCTTTTTCTTTTTTATTAAATATATCCATTTAAAACCTCTTCTAGGAATCGCAGGACCTTGATGTTGGTGCAGGGGCGGGTATCCTATAAACGGATCTATCCCGCATCATGATGTGGGTGCTCTATAAACGGGTTTTATCCCACATCATTTCCATCGCCGACAATCAGGGGGCCTCTTACCCCTACAGTGTAAGGGTCGGTTCTTGGGAGAGGGAGGGGACTAGTCCTCTCTCGCTCACAAGAACTGGGAGGGTAAGGATCCTATGATGGCTAAGAAGTGGTCCTCCAATGGGCAATGCGAGTAACCCACCGGGTAACCCGCTTCAGGACCCGTCCTTGGAACGGGGACTCGTCCCAATCCAAGATGTTGGACACCGTGCTGAGAGATGCACGGCATAGGAGAGCTGTGTCGTAAACGATTCCTTTGGGGGAACAGGTTGAACCCCGTTGTAAGAAGACCTTACCCAGAAGGGCGGCCACTGTCAGATGGACCTAATATTTTTGCAACACTCGTGGAACTTACATGGACTATTCAAGCGAAACTAATAAAAAAGATACAGGAATGGAGGCGGATTGGGCTCTTGTACCATTCTCTGAAGGGGTTGGGAATCCAGCAGCTTCAACAGGGAAACAACAGGGCTTGAATCGAAACCTGAGTGGAGCCCATTGAAGGAAACTGCTAAAGCAGAAGGCAATCAAAGAGGGCAGATCGATACCCACGTTTGGGGAATTGAGACAGGCGGGGGCTAGAACCTTGAAAGGTCTTGTGGTTATACGAGGCTATACTGAAACCAAAGCTGACCTACGCTGCGGCGGCCATTAGAATGTTGTTGGACATAAATGGCCTTGACCTTGACATTAAGGAGATGGCGGCCAGGACAGCGTACAGAATGATATGCAGCGGTGAGGGGAAAGAAAATGAAATGGGACACATGACCATCCAAAAAGAAATTCTAACGAATAAAATCTTTTGGTCATCATAGGACCAAACAAAGAGACATATTAGCTTTGGGAAACGTTTTAAAACAAGAATACCGAACAGAGAAGAATGGAAAGAAAACCTGTTCCTGGGACATGGGAGAAATATGGTTTACCGATGGATCCAAGTCATAGAAAGGGGCTGGTTTCGGCATTTGTGGACCAGGCAGGATAAATAAATTCAACTGCAGGCTCAATGGTTTCAACACAGTCTTTCAAGTAGAAATGACTGCCATAAGAGTATGTGCGGATAATCTGGTGAGGAGAGATACAAAGGGCGGATTTTTACAAATCTGTACCGACAGCCAGGCTTCAATAAAGGCCCTGGAAAATCCACTCACCAAATCAATACTAGTCAGGGAAACAAGAGCCACGCTTGATGAACTGACTAAGATAAATAAAGTTACTATCGACTGGATACCGGGCCACTCAGGTTACAAAGGTAACGAGAAAGCAGATAACCTTGCAAGACAGGGAGCTTGTTTTGGTAGGCAACCAAAATGGGATGTTGGAGTACCATACCAGGAAGGTTGCTATGCCATAAGTACCATAATAAAGAAGGAAAGATGGGAAGCCTGGGAGAACTCTGAAGGATATAGGTGGACCTCGGTTATACTTGGAAAACATATTAATGGATGGATCTCAAAGAGCACAAAACTTGACATACGAAGGGCCCGAACCCTTCTAGGCCTATTAACAGGACACTACGACCTCCGCTGTTATACACACAAAACTAAGGGAACAGGTAATCTACCTAGGTGATGTCAAAAAGAGGAAGAAACCGCGAAACACTTCCTTTGCGCGTGCCCTAACCTCACGGACTGACTGAGTCTAAATAATTGATAAGCATTGGTGAATTGTAAGCTTTCCATTGGATTAAGTAAGTACTAACCATGTGCCAATAATTTCACTTCAAGAGATGAATATCGGATTATTAGTCAGAAAATCTCAATTAATTCCATGAAAATGATAAATTTTTTCAGAAATAAATAAAAAACTTATAACAAATTTATATTGCATCTGAAAATCTAATCGTCAGTAACATTCTTAGTATAAGTTTGATAACTTTCACACTATTTTTGGTTCCATTTATATTTTACAAAATATTTTGCGAACAAAGTATTTTGTAGTAGTAGTCTGCCCCGAAAATGAAATTAGAATAACTCAACAGTAAATAAAGATACTTAGTTAAATAATACGTCTATGTTATCATAGCATTGCTAAAATTTCCTAGAGATTTTTTTTGACCGCTCATATTCAATTATTGAAAGACCATTATTACCAAAAATTTACATATTATTCTAGCATTTAGATAAGCACATTATTAATAATAATATCGTAACAAAGTTTGAAAAATCATAATTAAACGGAAATCAATTTTATTCATTTTTTTATATTTTGAGAATTCACTTCTTATTTTTAAAATTATTGCACAATTTTTTGAAAATGTTTAGATATAAAACCCCCTTAAAAATAAAGATATTTTAACAAACCTTTTTTAAAATAAAATGCTTGTGTCTCTTGTTTTTTTTTTCAGTTTTTTTCACATACTCTGTAACTGTATAAGTTTTACAGTTGTTGAGATAGCGAGAAAAAATGTACTTTTTTACTGCCTTTGTACACTTTATAGCAGCTACGAACAAAATACTTAAAAGAATATTTTTACAAACTACGACTCACTTTGTATTTAGATATTATCAAAAAGATAATCTTTTATCCATCGACCAATGATATACACTTATTTAAATTGGAACCCATTGGTACGCAGAAAATATATTTATCCGTGTAAAGTTTAACTAAAAATTATTGATCACAGAATCTCTATAATTTTCTTAACGAATACATCATTCCTACATTGAGAAGAGAAAAGAGGGAACCTTTGCAAATCTGCAAAAAGAAAGAGAAAGAAAGAGAACTGATACATATTTTATCTCGATCAGAAATGAAAAGCATGAAAGGTACGTCGGTAAGTAGGGGAGCAGTATCGTCCCGAGGATTCCGCTTCGATCCACGCGATAAAAATTGGCTCGCATGTCGTTTGAAAGACTTTCGACGAAAAAGCTTTAATATGTGCCCGCACGCCAAAGCAGGGGGTGCACAGACATCATTTATTTTCGTAGAGAAAGTTAGTGTTGTACGAATTTAATAGTGCGGAATTCTTACCGAAAGTTTTGCAGCACGAATAAGCTAATTTTTAACATTACTGCGCGTCGTCGTAACTCACTGGCTAGTTTGGTCTTGGTTTCGCCGGCAAAGTAAATAATCGCGTTAATGCGGGGATGATGAAAAGAATTATGGGTCATGCATCCTCGTTTTTCGTAGCTATCAATGTATTGCTCAGTATATCTGTGTACAGTTATTATGTAATCATATCTTTTATCTTTTGTCTTTTTTATGGAAGTCATAAAAAGCATTATTGGATGTCATATCGTTTTTTAAGATACGCTTTATAGCGGGTATGCCATATAAAAATGAATAAAATAACGAAAAATAAGCTTGTCATTTTTATAAAAAAAATAAGTATTACAGAGTTGTAATATAATTTACTCGTGTAAAAATTTACTTGCGTTTGCCTAGGTTTACGCTAGACTCTGACTAGATTTACATAACTAATCCCCATGTATGAAAAACTAAGCAGAACCCAGCAATGATCTAAGGTGAGTTACCAACCTAGAATCAAAACAAAACTGAGACTCGTCGAACGCGAATTTTTACGTTGCGATTCTAACCTAACTATCCAAGCGTTTACTCAGCTGACGATTGGAGCGTTGTTTACTAGGATTTCCTTATAGGAATCTCATTAGTTTTTATAAGGTTGATACTAATCAGAAAAGTGTATGTGATTCCGATAAGAAATACTTTGCTAAAGCGTGCTTTCATTCATATTTCATCGCGAGAGGGAACTGGCACCGTCGATTTCTTAGAATTCCCGCATTTTACAAGCTTTGTATGCAGCACGAGAAGTGAATAGCATAGATTATTGTTAATCTTAGTGAAGATTGTTTTTCATCATATCCTGGCTTATTCAAATTTTGCAAGTAAGTTTAATTATTCTTATGAGTAGTGAATGTACCATAAATATGAATGCTAATATTACATTTTATTACAAGCAGTTTCTGTGTAAAGATTTTTAGGTTAGGTTCTTAGATTTTAAATTCAAAAAATTAAGCTTTCTTAATATATATTCTTATTTAAAGGTTAGATTTTGTAAAAAAAAATTATTTTGTATGTATTTATTTTATTAGGTATGGCAAGCAAAAAAAAAATATACGTATCAAATATGTGAGTTTATTGATCTGAATGAAGAAGGCGAGACAGATTTTGAGGTAGTGCCAAGTTCCTGGATTACCTATGATAACGTAAAGAAAGTTATCATGACTGCTTACCCTGCACCACCATATAATAGCAAAACTATGAGCCCCATACAATCTAGAGTTAAATCTAACCTGGGACCAATATCATCATGGCCAAAATCGCCAAGCAACCTTAGAGGAGGAGCTGGTAACCAAATATATCACTGCTAAATTAAATAATATATTTTAATAATTGTGATATAAACATATATTTTTTGTGTGTATTTTAAAGATTCATATGACCAAGCTGTTAAAAGAATGTTGAAGACGAAAGAAGAGGCATATACATATACTACTGATATTGATGGAGAGACCCAGGCTGCTGAACAAACAAATATATTTAAAAACGAACATTTGAAGTCTATTATGGATATATCAAATTCAAATGATGATTCCCATTCTGATTTTTCCTTAGAAAGCTCTTCGAATACAGCTTCACTTAAACAGGAGCCACGGACAAAGACAGGTAAAAGAATTTTGATTCATTTTACTTCTATTCTGCTTATATTTATTCCTTTCATTAAAATACTTTATTAAAAAATAAAAGCCATAGAGGAAAAGTGCGTCAAATAAGTTATTGGGAAAAACATGATCTTAAAAGATCTTTCGTAAGTTGTATATAATTGTTTCTTCTAAAATTATATATTTATACATTATTATTTACATGAATTCGTTTTAGATCAGCCTGTTAAAAAGTCATCTAGATAAGAGTGGAAATAAAGAAACAAAAAGCTTGAAAAATATTTTAAGTCATATAATAAAGAAGGATTTTATTTTACAATTTACGGCAGTTAAGATCAGCCCTGCTAAGCCCTTTATGTTTAAAAACTTTGAATGTTACACCATATTTAGGAGTGAGTATACTATTCGATTTTCTTATTTACTTTTGAAAAATTTACAAATTTAAATTACATATTTTATTAGACATCGTAGTAAATTTATATATCAGAACAAGCATATGATGCTGCACTGAGCAGCACTATAAGTAATGCCAAGGACTGGGGAGGCCGAAAAAAAAACGCAAAGAGGACCCGTAAATTAAACACAGTTTTAAGTATATTTAATTTACTATGTAAATGGAAAATAATTATTAACATAATAAATATTATAATTGAAATTCTATGAAAAGTATTTTTTTTTAAAGCAAATTACTACATTTGATATAGCAAATAAAAGTACTATTTATTAGTAGTAGCAAAGTTAAAAATAAATAGTATTTTTATTTGTAATATTAAATATATTAATTCTATTTTTATATTTAATAATAATATTATTAATAGGAATCTGGATAGAAAATCCTTCAAAATGCTGATTAGGAAAACATCAGAATCCTAGATAAAAATGGGACACTACCCTACGAGTGGCACACCAGAAACAAATGTTAGGATCCGATCAGCTTTAGGGAAAACTAGCCCGTTTCCAGTTAGAATCCAGGCTGAATTTTTACACGGGTAATATTGTATTGAATGTATACGTAAATCAAAGTAGCATTGTGAGTAATGAATCAATTTAATTCAATTTAATTTTATTAAAAATGAATTATGATTCTGCCTGCCATAAATCTGTTCGATGAGTCTAACAACGACAACATAAGTGAAAGCAGTGCGATACTTTATAAATTGTTATATTATAATTGACTTCTCGTCATGATTAGCTTTATTAATATTAATAAGAAGAAGAGGAAAATTAATACCTGCCATCTTATTGGCATAAGAAGGTCAACAATTTTCTTTCACACTTTTAAATGATTAAGGTAAAAGTCGAGCTGAAACCACTTTCCATTTTTGAGTAATACTAACAATGCACGCTAGAAAATCAATATTTCCCCACTTCCTCTTATCCTTGTGTACTTGCATTTGTTATATTAAAATTACCTTCTCATATTTCCTAATTATGTCAGTGTGACGATAGTTTTCAATACACGAAGAGAAAAAACGTAATAAAAATTACTATTTTCTCACAGGAAAGAAGTAACAGTTTTGATTTGTAAATATTTTTGTTATAAAAGAAAATAACTAGGTGTGCACGGCCAATCCCTGGGCATACTTTTTTCCAGGCAAAATAACGCATAAAGGTTGGGAAAACATGATTTTTCGTACTTTTTTTTATGATCGATTTTTCGGAGGTTTTCCAGTCTATAATAAACCTCGGACCCCACTAAGTGGTGGAATAAATGTTTAAACTTTGAGAATCCATCGTTCAAAGATTAGTTTTTTGTTTTAGTATTTTCAAAATGGCGCCTAAATAGCAATAGTATATTACGTAACAAGGGAGGTAAAATAGAAATGGTCCCAGACCACACGGAAATTGGCACCCGAGCCGAAGGCGAGGATGACAAACGGGTGATCTGAGGCATTCTGTTTTACTTCCCATGTTGCGTATACTATTTTTCGGCCTAGCGCCTTTCCTCCAGGCGCCCGATCAAAAAGGTTACGATTTCCGCCTCGCTAGGCCGAAAAATAGTATACGCAACATGGGAAGTAAAACAGAATGCCACAGATCACCCGTTTGTCAACCTCGCCTTCGGCTCGGGTCCCAATTTACGTGTGATCTGGGACCATTTCTATTTTACCTCCCTTGTTACATAATATACTATGCAAACATTCTTAAATTTGTTTACAATAAACGATATACTTTTTGAAAAAATTCACAAGAGTAAAAAGTTTTTAGAAGTAGCCAAGGAATGCACCTAAATTCTGTAGAAGCGTTTTAAGCAATTTTTTAAAATTTTATAAACAATTTTTGCTAAATTCAAAAATTTATCTTTATATAAGTTGTTATTAATCTGATCTGATACTACAAATTATCACAGTTTGGTCTAAAGACTCGCGTCGCGAAGGTGCGAGGATAGGAGCGACACATGAGCAGGCGGGGGAGGGGGGGGGGGAGGGCTGGGGGAGAACTTAGGGGCGCTCCTTGCCAAATATTATAAAAAGGTCAGATTATTAATTCGGACGATCGATCGTGTCGGTCGAAGTTGATGTCTATAAAGTTATTACTAAAGTTCTAAGTAATTACTGTTCTATCATTTAAATGGAAAGCCCCAATCGGCGAGTACTGATACTTTAAAGTTGAACCGCTCCAACCACTCCTTTCTAACATCGTCGATCACAAAAATTTTCAGCGAGTAAAAGTAAATTTTCTATGTTCTTCACGACGATTGGAAGATAAATGACTTGCGATGAAACATCGACTATCTTATATCCTGACGGTACTGCTGGGAAGAATTCGTGTATAGTGTAAACTAGTACACCTTTTATATAGGCGCCAGGTGATGTTACACTTGACTCACAATGCGTTTACAGGTAAATTGGAGTCGTAATTAGTATTAAGAGAAAGAAGACGTTTCGTAAAGCCTAATAATCTTCCGATCGAATCTTCTGGTCGGAAATTGATTCACTGCACTGAATAGTACAGCGGAGCATATTATTATTTGGTTTGATAACCAACGATTTCGTTTATCTGTAAGCAAGCACTTCAAATAGCGCTCAATATAAAACTTATTGCTACCAATGTCAATATAGGGTATTGAATTGAATGGAGGAAAATATTGAGATTCCAGAACGCTAGATGTACCGGTAATGCTGAGAGTTAATGATTCACCCACGGTGGTTAAAATAAGAATGACTAAATTATTCAGATTTGCTTCCTTTTATAGAATCTAAAATTGTTGCATAAGAATTATAAGCAGATATGACCGCAGATGAAAGGTATATCAACAAATCCAGTGAAGGTTGAAGTTCAACAAAGCTCTTAAAATATACTACGTTATTTCCACGTTTGCGATATGCTACCCAGTGCGTACCAGGTCCATTAACATCATCTAAATTAACGACAGCTAATTCACAATATCGTGGCCCGTCATTCGGTAAAGCATTTCGCATGAAAACCCCGCGAAATTTTGGAATATTTAAAACTTTAGCATACTGGACGATGTCTAAATCGGTTAACGCTCGCTGTGGCAATTTCACTTTAAGAATCTTTTTTTTTTTTTTTTAATTTTTTTTCAGGCTGATACCAAACCAACTTTTGTGTGATTTTAGAAACAAACCTTTACCTAGAGCTAAGTCTTCCATTGCTATATTATGTATTTTATTCTCCTCTAATTGCGCCTGCACAGCCTTTGTCTCGTTAACAGCTGTAGCTACTCCAACTGCTCCTGCAGCTAGAGCTCCAACTGCGCTTAACCTAGCAAAAATTGGAACGAGTAACGGTAGAAAGCCTACCACCTGCTTCTTTCACTGATAGACGTGCATCTTTTAAAGCATAATTCTCTGTTTCTTAAGTTTCATTAAGTCCAAAAGAATGTAAAACCTGAATAGGAATTGAAGCATTATTCACTCAATCTGAACCTTGTATTTATTTTCAGCTATCGCAAAATAGTTTTGGCAAATTTAAAAAAAAAAAAACTTTAAATATACTAAACTACTTTAAATCTGAAAGGTTTAATTTATTAAAAAAATATGTACTAAAAAGAGTAATTCGTAGAAAAATATAAAAGTATACACTCATTTGAAAAAATCGTCGAATAACATGATATTTTATCTAACAAAGAAAGGAATAAATAAAATAATGCCATTTATACTCTCAATATAAATAATATTGAAAAACAATCTTTATTCAATATCCTCAAATCTTTTAAAGCGGAGTTAATTAAATCTGTTTTCACGATCCTATCCAAAACATACCACGGTGAGTTTATTGCCAAAAATTGCACCCGAAGGCGAAATCACGGAAGGGAGAAAACAAAATTATTTGATCTGCGTTTCTTTGTAATTATTCGGCGACTAATGGACTCATTAGCCAGGCGAGCAAGGTAGGAGTTCAAATAAATTCTGCTATAAGTGCTTCTAGATTCTGTTCAATCATTCTGATTGCTAGGTAGCACCCCCGTACGAAGGATTCCGCATTTAAGGGTTCTACCTACTTTCTCATTTTCAAAAAAACAATTTTTTTTATTTGATTTTTCGAAAGTATACATATCTAAGAGTATTGTATTAAATTTGTATAAAGATCCGAAGTGTTTAAGTATGTTTTTCAACGAATGCAAAGTTGCTACCTGCGTGCGGTCAGCCGTACTATTTGACGTGTAACCTTCGATGCCATATACCTGAGATTATTTAGTTGTACTCCGTGCTCCCTTTTATTGCCTTCATAAATTTATTATTTTTACATGTTCTTAGGTATAAAAAGATTATAATTCATTCTTGTTCGACCGGAAATTTAAAGATACGTTCGCTTCCTCAAGCAGCTGCTGCTATTGTTTGCTACACATTCCCGCTTATTCACAGCTGTCTTAAAATCTTAAATGTACATACGAAGTATACCAAGTGAGAGAAATACACCCTTGTTTCATCAGTAGATTTTTGAAACCGAAGTAAGCAACATCTCCGCTCCGTAAAGTTTTTGCTCCGCAATTTTTATTTTGTAAGTAAAGTTTATACGTCATGGACGTAAGTAAGTACCAAAATACTACTTGAAGAAGGCCAGGTTCACGGCCTAAAAAGCGGAAATATCAAGGAAACCAACACGACGGTAATAAAAGACGCGATACCAGTACATCGGCCGAAAAACAAGAAGGCGGCAGACACGACATCAAAAGAAGCAAGAACTCTTCGTAAAAATGAAAGGATTGGAGAAAATGATAATTTTTAAGTAACAGAAGGAATTTTCTGCAGCGCATGCATTGCTGACTAGATATAAGTGACTTTTTCACAATTTTCCATAAAACCACTGCTAACGCGATTTTTTAAAAACAACGTTTTTACGAGATTTTTAAAGAATTGTTTCAAAACTACTGAACCGATCTTTATCAAACTTTATTTCTATATCCTATAAACATATAGTTAAAGAATTAATGTCAAATATACCAGTTATTTAACTTTTTTTTTCAAATTTTTAAAAAGCAAAACTTTAAAAGCGTTTTTCTCAAAACAACATTTTTCGTTTGTTTGTTGATTTTTTTCTCCGAAACTACTAGACGCATCCTTACAAAATTTTATGACAATCTATACACAAGTTTCTTCATAGTGAACCTCAAAAATCCAGAACTTTGTTAATTTTATTTTTTTAATTTACAAAAAAACGTTTTTTTTAGCAATGGAATCCCGGTAACCGAGGATCACTATGAAGGGATTGTTATACTGAATCTAAAACCATCTTGAAGATTTTATCAACAGAAGCCGCGTACCTCGACCTCAAGAAGTTGTGTTTACCCGCAGTTTCTATACATCTAACTTGTTAAAATAAATAAAAAGAAATTTGTTGTATAATTTAAGACTATTTATGATGCCCTATCAACCTTATGTGAATAAATTTACTTGTAGCTCCAAAAAAAAAAATCGTGAAAATTGTTTTTTTTTTAGTCTCAGAAAGTAGATAGAACCCTTAATAAAATTATTAGTCACGGGCTTATACAATCTAATGAACATTTCTTAAAAAACGAAAAAATTTTAAATTATTTGTCACTTAAATACAGTAACTTTTATTATGCTTACACAATAATACTTAAATCTTTTCTTAAATGAATTTCTAGGATCTTTACATGTATACATGGTGTCCAAAAAGTCTGGAAACACCCAAATAACTTTTCAGGTGATTTATTTGTAAAAAATGTCAAGGTCATATTCGATGTAGGTTTTGACAAGGAATTCAACGGCGACCTTAGATTTGACCTTGAAGATGACCTTGACGGTTTTTTTAAGGTCAGGTCAATTTTTTTTAATGGTAAGCACCATTTTTGACATCAGCAATGGAAAGAGCGGGAAATTTTACATTCAAAACCATTGAGATCGATAATTTTCCATTGATTTTAAAGGTCAGTTGATTTTACTTTTAGCGTTACCCAGGAACAACGGCGTGGACGTAGTAATTTCTGTTCCCTTTGGGGTGCTTTATTATCGTGAGTCCCCTTGCCTCTCACGTGATTGGATAAATATTTCCAACTATGATTATCGTAGATGCTCGAACTGCTCCCCATTTACTTCTTGACACTGTCCTAATCGATGGTAAAAAGCACCAACAGCATTTCTGATGATTTCAGCGGGGATGCGAGCTAATTCATCAATGATCCTATGCCGTAATTCATTCAAATTTTGAGGTTTTGTTTTGTACACTCGATCTTTCAAATACCCCCAATAGAAGTAATCAAGAGGCGTCAAATCAGGTGATTTAGCTGGCCATTCAATAATGCCTCTTCGTCCTATCCATCGATTAACAAATACCGCATCTAAGTAAGCGCGAACAGTTGGTGCATAATGAGCTGCTGCGCCATCCTGTTGATACCATGTGCCATTGAAGTTTTCTCCGGTTATTTCGATTACTGCAGGAACTATTTGATTGCGGAGCATAGCTTCATAATTTTGGGCATTCAAGTTACCATCAATAAAAAATGGTCCTATAATTTTATCATTTAGTATTCCAACCCAGACATTTAATTTTTGTGGATATTGTGATTTAGCTTCTCGTGCCCAATAAGGATTATCAGCTGCCCAATATCTACAATTATGCCTATTCAAACTTGCGTCAAGTTGAAATGTAGCTTCATCTGAAAATACTATGTTAAATAGTAAGTTAGGATTTTGAACTATGCGAGCCATCATATCATCACAAAATTCAACGCGACGGTCGAAATCATCTTCGTTCAGTTTGTGTATCAGTGTTACTTTGTAGGGATGGAAGTTCGCTTCATGTAGTATGTTATGAACAGATGATGTACTAACTTCGTGCTCTTGAGCAGCTCTATGAGTGAATGTATGTGCATCTTCAGTGAATGTTAGCAAAACATCTAACTTGCTGACTTTGGTCTACCTGATCTAGGCAGGTCACTAATAGTGCCGGTATTTTCAAACCTTTTAACAGTTTTTTGAACTGTTGCAAATGAACTTAGAGTCCTATTAGGCCTAAATGTAGCATTGAAAAGATCCCTTACAGCTCTATAAGATCGCTGCACCGGACCCCAACCTCTCATCATGAGAAGCGTTATTCTTTCTCTATCAGTGAGTTTGTCCATTGCACTTTTCTTTGCAAGAGACGCGAGCTGATCAGAATATGAAAATTCAAAAACCAGTAAAATATTTTTTCAGATTGTACACTACTGCTGCGGAAAATTATTTGAACGAATTCAATAGAAGAGCTTGAAATGGTAATAATCAATAATTGTTTCTGGGTAACGCTATGGAAACTTCTCCTTTTTCAATTGCCGATATCAGATGAGGGGGACTTAAGAAACAAATTTTGAACTTTGATTGACCTTAAAGATACAAACAAGGTTAGGTTTGAGGTCAGCGCTACTTGTGATTGAAGAAAACAGCTGAAGTAAGCTTTGATCTATTTCCTTCAATCGAGTTTTTCTGTGAGACCTCAAAATTGAATAACCTCCAAATTACCTTTAAGATGAATGAAAAATTATTGACCTCAATGGTTTTGAATGTAAAATTTCCCGCTCTTTCCAATGCTATTGTCAAAAATGGTGCTTCCCATTAAAAAAAATTGACCTGACCTTAAAAAAACCATCAAGGTCATCTTCAAGGTCAAATCTAAGGTCGCCGTTGAATTCCTTGTCAAAAATTACATCGAATATAACCTTGACATTTTTTACAAATAAATCACCTGAAAAGTTATTTGGGTGTTTCCAGACTTTTTGGACACCCTGTATAACAATTATCAGTAATTTTTTACGGCTTTTTATTACAGTTGAGTAAGATAGACAAATATTAACCCTTTCCATTTCGCGAAGACGAATCTACGTCATTTACAATTTCTTAGACAACTAAAATCAAACAATTCAAAGTAATCTATTGTAAATAAATTACTTTTTGTTATTCTAAAATTTAAAAAATACATTTTAGAATGTATGAACTAAATGATTAAAAATATATAAGAAATTATAATTATTATTTCAAAGTATTCAATTAAACATAAAATTCTTTGATATTTCAAATACAAATATTAAATCTATGATAAAATCTTTCTAATTAATTAATGCATGATACTTTTACTACAGAATACTGTGTCGTATTTTTTCATTAATGAGAGAATTGAGTAAACAGTTAATTGTTTTCAATGCGAACAAAAGAAAATTTCAAATGTTATTTATTTATTCACGAAGTAAGTGGCTTTATGCAATGTTGAAATCGATACCTCTCTCGAATTCACAATTATAAAAACGCAAAGCGCCAAACTAATTGCCGAGCTTACTAAAATGAAGTAACTCGAGTCATTTCGAATTTACGAAGAGCCAACGGAAGTGAAGAATTTCCTGAAATTAATGCCAGCAGCACTTTGCTACCGCTAAGCAAGAACTACCGGGAAGGGGGGAGCAAGGCGAAACTCTCGAGTAAAATCGCACGTAAAATCGAAAATTTCGATCGCCGCTATTGACACTGAAAGCGCTGTGCGGTAACTTTTAGTCACAGGGTGTGAAATTGGCCGTGCTCCGGTACTTCGACGATATACTAGAGCGCGGATGCGGGAAATCCGATAATGTTTTCTTCGATTAATAAAGGAGCGCACATCCCCGCTCACCGAAGATGACGCGGCTCAGGAGGGCCGAGACATAATGTTCTCGGACTGTTATGAAGAGAAAGGGAAGGATTCAAATGGATATTTGTTCGGGCGAGCTGCATACTCCGAAGGATCACCAATTTCTAGCTCGGGGATCATGAATATCACTTTGCATCACTCCGGTGATCGGATTGCGCTATTGAACAGGCACGTGGAGAGAAATTTGATACTATTGTATATTTATAGTAACACGATTTTGTTACCATAAGCGCTACAATTGTAGACATTATAGCATGTTTCTGCAAGCGTAAAATGCGCAACAATTGATGCTTTTGATTCTTGAGAGCTCAGAGAAAAAAGCAAAAAAGGTTTCGTTCAGGCGAAAATCGCAAGAAATCTGTTACCATTTTGGCACTAACCCGCTTATGATTTGCACATCAATATATATACATAAAGTCACATTTTATATATCGCAGTCAAGCGCGCACCCATTCGTAAAAGACCTGTTACCAAAACATCACCAGTCTCTTGCGAATGATGCATACACGCTACCATGTGATTTTAGTGTCTCCGCGAGACTACAGCGCCACAGCGTGGTGCGTTAAAGGAAAACATTTGTTGCTTGATTCGCATTCTATGTATTCATATTAAAAATGTTCAATGTTGTTACGACAATTGTTTGCGTTTCGTGCTTTCATCGCAAAGAATATGGGCATGCTAAAATAGTCACACATTTCATATTGGAATAGTAAGAAATTCTCTCCGTGTAGGCTGGTTAATGAATTTCCACTTCTCTGAGTTTATATTTACTGCAGATGAAAATCTGCGAAATGACTTCCTATAGGAAGCTTTATTGTTTTACAAGATTATTAAAAATGTATTTTGAGTAATTGTTGATAAAAAAATAGTATTTTTGAAAATTTTCCGACCGGACATATGTGTGTGGTTGGACATATGTATATACATTCCTGCATCTCGGCTTGTAATCAATAGATTTAAATGTTTTATGACTCATTTTTATATATCAATTGTGGGATTCAACTTGCAAGGGTGGTCGGAAATGAATACACACACTCGTTGTCAAGTCTAAGTCTAGGGTTTATTGTAGAATGAATTAAGATAATTCAGCAACGAATTTTTGGAACACTTTGTAAAAAATCTTGTTGGTATAGAAATAAGAAAATGAAATTCCATAGATTCCAGAAAAAAATTAAAAATCAATAGTCGTCTTTCAGCAAAAATTTGAGTCGAAAACCTAAAATTTTTAGTCATCTACTTAAAATTTTAGTTACTAAAATCGGTAAGCTCGAATTGTATCTTTAAATTTTTAGTAGTTCTTTTAGTATAAATTTTTTTAACAACATTTTAGAACGTTCTAATTCGACAACTAAACGTAAAACGTAAAACCCTTTAATAAAAATCATATTATATAGATCTAACAGTTACGTATCCTACACAGAGAAAAAAATATAGTTGCAACAATAGGATTTTTTGTTGGATACTGGCAATTGCATATTACATTCATTTAACAGGCTGCTGTAGTTAAATCAAAGGAGCATGCACAGTTAAATCAAAGACGATAGCTAATTAAATTAATGATGGTCAGTAGTTAAATCAACAGTATTTGTTTTTTATTATATTTAAATTTTTATTAAACTAATGCTGAAAATTTATTAAGTCAAACAACAAATTTGTATTTAATTGTAAAAAAAATTTTTTTATATTTTCTTTGTCGGGAACATCTTTCCAGAAATTTATTATTTTGTTTTAATTTCTATTTGTAATTTTAAATACTTATATTATGGGAAGGAGATTGACGGAAGAACTAAACGCACTTAAATTTCGCTCTGACATGTTAATTTTAAAATGCATCGCAACATCGCATACAAATCGCACGCATTACAATATGTTTAGCATACATTAAAACGCTTTTATATAGTAATCGTGGAGAAGTCCAACCACTTGCGGGCGCGATAAACTGGGCGCCGCCACCTATTGGCATGAGGTAGATCTTATTTTAAAAATGTTCTTTATTCTTCTCGTGTCGATTATCAATCGACACGAGGCTCAATCCGTGAAAAGCCGCGTGTGAGCTAGAAATGCGCGACGTTGTCGGGATGGACTGCTGAGAGTGGGTGCAGGGGAGGCAATGAGGCCGAGAGCTAAGCAAAGAATAAAAGGTTTAGGGAGATTGGGCCCGGCTATTTGTTCCATGCGCACACGCACGCACGCGCGTGCACTCATACGCACAAATGAAAAATGCACAAATTAATTAATAGAGTTATAAATATGCTTATCTGATTATTATAAGCAAAATATTCGTTTCTTTTTTTTAACAAATTCTGCAACTCTTGTCTCTGAGATGATCTCTCCGATAACCTCTAAGGGTAACTCAGCCAATGTTTCGGCCGTCACGCCTTTATCTATATACCGTATATAATTTGTCACATAAAATAAATACTATTAGATAAGAATGGTTATTTTCAAACCTTGGAATGCATAATCAAATTTGCAAAAATCTATATCCATCATGTTGGTTTAATCTCAATGGTAAATACAATTTAAGAGATTACATGGAGTATTGATATTATATAAAGAAATAATAGGTTGAGTGGGCCTTTGAATCAAAACACAGGTAATTTAATTAAGTAACAGAACGATTAATTTATTGCCATAAGCCATAAGAATTTATAATAAAATACAATAATTTATAACAAAGGAAATTTAAGCGTGATTGAATGCATTCAATAAACTAAACTAACTAGAGATCTCTTACCGCAGTACACTTTTAATTTGGAGCGTGTGGCAGGAGCCGCCGCGGTAACGCGCAAGATTACCGGGGGCTGAAGGCTGGAAGGTGGCTCCGCAAACACTCGTGTCGCGGTGTCGCCCCGACGTCTCGGGAACGGGATTACCTAACGACGCCGCGCTCGTGGGGTCCAGGCCGCCTCGGGAGCCCATCTCAGACGATTGCGCAGGGGCAAGCGTCTACGAGAGCGGGGGGCGTCTCGTCCAGGGTGCGCACTCACGTCCTCCACACGTCCGCCGGTCGCAGTAGGGTACACCAGGAAGCGCACGCGTTCTTCGCGAGAAACAAGGATCACGCGCGGCGGCGAGTCAGACACATACACAAGCACTTAAGAAGTTATCCGGGCGCGCGGAGTTTCGAACAGCAGCTAAAGGGACCGACACTACTAGACTGGCTCTCGTAGTTCCGGCAATCCGCACTGCGAGAGGTTCCGAGAAGAAGTGAAGTGCTCAATGCTTTGCCCGGGCCAATCGGCCGATATTTGGTCAAAACACCGTTGCAAAACGAAGAAGGAAAGGGAAGACGCCTGGAAAAACCCCTCATAACGAAGTTGTTAAGGGGGTGCAGAAAAAGGCGTCATCGTAGGCCGAGACGGCCTGAGCGGCCGACGCGGGCAACGCCAGAGAGAGAGAGAGAGAGAGAGAGAGAGGGCAATGCCAGACGCCAGACGTCTGGACGCGGGAATTCCCAATCCTGGGTTTTTCCGGCAGCGGCGCGCCCGACATCTCCGGCACAAGCGGGAAAGCACGCAGATGTGCGCCGCGTCGGGCGTAAAAGATTCGCGTATATGTATATGTCGTTTCTTTGCGGAGGTCCAAAAGGGACCGAACACATCATGTAAACTGAATTTATTATTCAATGCTTTTATATTTGCTTTAACGATTTTGTCTTTCATTTTAACTGCAAATATAAGTTTGTACAATAACAAAAAATATTTAAAATAACAAACTTGTATACAGCTGATTTATAACTACCTTTTTAGTGTTTTAATATAAATTAAATTGTTTTAACATGAAATCGATTAATTTAAAAGCCCTAACCTTGAAATAATGAAACTTTTTTTTTATGGGACTTAGAATTTTTTCAGATGCGGAACTTAAAAAAATTTTGCTACACATCTGAAAAAAGTCCCACCGAAAAAAAATTCTTTAATAACAAGTTTATAATATAAGTATATTTATAAATAAAAAAATTTCAGATCAGACTTTGGCATAAGATCTTACGTAAGTTCTTACGTATTTAAGTTCTTACGTAAGATCTTACGTAAGATTTTTCAATAGGGTAGTATGCTGCACTGAAAAAAATAAAGCAATAAGTGACTTCGAAGCTTTCTTGGCTTTTAATACTTCGTTTGCATTGAAGTCTATCACTTCAATAATCGACGCTTAAAAGTACAAGAATAATATTGTCGAACGTCCACTACGATGCGAAATGCATAACTCTCAAAATTGAGGTATCGCATTTCCAATTTCGTTATAAGTTAATTCAAATACGTAGTGAACTCTTAGAGACCCAGAGTTGACGTATGACACTTCAATGATGGGCGCCTCAGACGCCCATTTTTGAAGGTGTTGCTGCGGTATGAAATACAACGTTCGGGGCGCAGTTCAGTCCGAATAACTGATGTTTGAGAATGGGCGTAAAATGCGCCCATCTTTGGAGCTTTACCACGTCGACTCTGGTGTTGTCAAAGTTTTATACTTCTTTGAACATTTTTATAACGAAATTGGAAGTACAATAAAACAACTTTGGAATTATTTTAATTCTAAATATTATTGAGATGTTATACTACCGTTATAGACTTAATATGTATCATTATTGGTATTAAGAGAGTTCAACTTTTATTTGAAGTGCAATAGTTCAAAAATTTGGTCATTGGGTATTACCAAATTTCATTCAGTGTGGTGTCATCTGCAAAGAAAGACACTGAAGCTGATTTTTTGACTTTAGTAATTAATAATACTCTATGTAGCCAAAATTACTAATCTTTAGTAATTTTGGCTACATAGAGTATGTAGAATAATGTACTTAACACCCCTCCTTGGAATACTCCTTTGAAAGAATAGAGAAAATTTGGGCCTAAAGATTCAGTGAAAATAATTCTGTTATGAAAGAGATATATAACAAAAAGGATTAGGATTTCGGCACAACCTAGCTTAGCTAGAGTTAAAAGTAGAATGTCTATATTAACATTGTCAAAGGCACCTAGAACGTCTAGGAAAGCTGCTAGAACATTTTTGTTTTCAGCGAAGGCTTCTTCAACTTTCAGCGTCAAGAAAGCTGAGCTGTCCGCACAAGACCTTCCTTTAAAGAAAACAGAGAGAGCGAGAAAAAAGAGAAAGACGTAGGAGGGAAGAAAGAGAAGAACGTAATAGACAGAGAGAGAGAGAATAAGTGAGAACTATGATGATGTAAGTTGTAACGTATAATATGCTATATTAGTTCTAATTAAAATTTAGTATACTGGTATAATATAAATACTTTTACAGGAAGAGGATCCATTTATAAGGAGTCGACAAATAGGTAATGGAAAAATACAACTATGCAGGTTATACAATGTATGGATTGATCAAGTTGATGTCACTTACATTGAAAGATATTTTAGTGCACCAAAAGAAATTGTTCGAAGGTTGTAAAAATATTAGTTGTATAGAACAATCTTAAATCTATGTGTGCGAGAGAGAAATCACGTCGAACACGTGCTGTACCGAAGGAGATAATGGATGCCGTAGAATGTAATATTTATATACAATATTTTTAATTTTCTATAGTTGAAATAGACATCTATTGTACAAATAACTGTTTATATTTTCAGATTACGTAAACAAGAAGTGCACAACCAGACTGACGCCGGCTCAATTTACAACGGTCGTGAACATGATGTGCGCTTCCTTAAGGAACCCAAAATTATGAGCTGAATTTATTAATTTTGTTTTGTTTTGTTTAATTTTGTTAAATTTAATTTTTTAAAAATTTAATCTTATTAAAATCGGTTAATAGAGGTTAAATTTGATATAAATACTAGGGGGGTACCCCCCTACTCGTTCCGCTCGTCCACCCCCCATTTTGCGATATAGACGAAATCTAGAAAATAATTGTTGCATTTTTCTCATTTTTTTGTACCTGTATACGATATGAAACTTTATTTACCCAATTGCTTTAGCAATATAATTGAATATATTTATTTTTACAGTAAAATTCCAGTAAATAATTTTTTATAACCATTATTTTATTTTAAAACTATTATTTCAATTAAAAATTTTCATTATTAAATTAAGCACTAAATGCTCATTATTATCGTTTTCTGCTATGTCAATGATTAAATATTACATAGACTGTATCGGTATAAGATTGTATCATTATACGATTTTGAAGTTAAAATTACACCTTCATAAAAATGTCGATTTTTCATATCTTTAAGTATCCAAAAATTTCATCTATAATATTTTCGTTTGTATAATTGATTTTGGGATTTTTGTTACTTTACTTTATCGATTATAGTTTGATAAAAAATTGCCATTGGCTACATTTAAAAGCCAACATTTAAATTCGATATCATTTTTCGAAATTATTTTATTTTTCTTTAATAACATACATTTAAAATTTTGTCGCAGTATACCTACTTTTTATAATTCCCAATAACTCTCAGTAATTCGATTCCCAGACGGAACAATTAGTAACATATGTCGAAAATCTCTTGATGCAAGAACTTTTTTTGCTCCAAATATTTCATTATAATCAATTAAATCAATTAAACATTTTTCTACAGCATTTAAAATGTCTTTATAATTTTTATTATTATGTTATTCAAACCTCCTATAAGGAGGCCACATAGGAGTTGCAAGTCAAGATTAATGATTGTGATGAGTGTTTGGAAGGGCAGGGGAATATGATATTTATAATGAGTAAGGGTTTTATAGAATAGAGTCTTAGTGTTGTTTAGTAATATTGCGGTGAATTGAGAAAAAAGTTGTTGGAGTGAGAAGTAAAGGATGTAAAGGAATGAAATAAAGCGTTAGAGAGTATGAATGAATGAAAGGTTAAGAAAAATTGTAAACCAAGTCCATTTCTGGGCCTTATGGCTGAAAATAAATAAATATATATATTCAAACCTCCTATTTTTCCCCCTTTGTTTATACACCTTTGCTTTAGCGATACAATTAAATCTGTTTACTTTTTGTCATTTTTCAATTTTCACTTTTTTCCCATTAACCTACTCTTTTACTTTACCGATATCATTGAATTTATTTATTTTTGAGTCGGTTTCTATAAAATAATTTTTCACCTTTTCTATACCTGTATATACGATACAAAACTTCATTTAGCCATTTTCTTTAGCGATATAATTGATTTTATTTTCATTATTATCTTTTTTTGCTATGTCAATGATTCAATATACCGTAGACTGTATCGCTATACGATTAAGAAATTTATTGTAAATTTTTTATCCACATTTTTTAGAGCTAAAATTACAATTTCATACAAATTGAGGAGGGGCTGAGGAGGGGTTCAATAAGGATGTTACTGAGGAGGGGTTGAGGAATATCACTGAGGAGGGGGGAGGAGGGGGGGGGAGGAGGGGGGAGGATAGTTGAAGAGGAGCAAAAATATCAACTAGAATAAGATGGTAATTTAAAGGTAGACTTTTAATAATATCAAAGTCGATCCCATCGATACCTGGAGAAGATTTAGAATTTTTAGATTTCAGAGCAATATTAAATTCTACAAAACTAAACGGGTTGGTTAAATAGTACATTCTTATACGGGTGCGGAAGTGAATTATTTGCGTCGGGAGACGTTTTTAGGCCGAGCGAAGCGAGGCCGAAAAGTCTCCCGAGGCAAAGATTTACTTACGCACTAGTGTGAAACCGTATTTTTCTCCACGAGAGCCGCAAATCGCATGCAAACATGCGTATTTGAGGTTGGAGTGGAGAAAAAGGGATTTTCATTGTCGCAATCTGGTATCCAATTTGAATCAGTTTCCACCCAAGGAGGGCAAAGTTTTTGATGGCTATATTAATTTTTTATTTGGTTGATGATTTTCTTTGAGGTGATGAGGATTTGGATTTATCCAGCAGTTTTTTAATATTTTGCAGGTTTTCCAAACGTAGTTGGGTTGAGTACAAAAATTAACACTTTCGGCAAACTTTTTAAAAGATTCTTTTTTCTTCTCTTTAAATGTTTTCTTGCAAAGCGCAGTATATTTCTTGTGAGAAATGAGATCAGCTAAGTTCTAAGAGTGTTGCCATTTTTTAAAAGAAGCTCGTCTAAGCCTTTTAATTTTGTCACAGTCTGAATCCCACCAAGGAACGGGGTTTCTTGCAAAAATCTTATAGGACTGTTTGGGAGTGCTTTCAGTGATGGCGTTCATGACTAATTTAACAAAAAAAGTCATACTTATCTTTAGGTAAAGCATTCACAAATTCGAGATCTAAAAAATTACAATAATCATTATTTAGAATATTGATGAATTTATTCCAGTTAGTGCGTTTAGATTTAAGTTTAAAAGATATTTTTTGTAAAATTGTTTTACTGAACTAATGTGAATAAAAACCAAAAAATGATCTGATTCCCATGTCACGTCATGGGGTTCAACAGATATTTTATCAGCACAATTGGCGGAGGATAGAACGAGATCTAAATTGGATTTCAAATTTTTGTGTATATCAATATAGGTGGATGAGTTTACATTGTGCAGAAAAACATTGTATTGTTCGATGGAGTATAGTAATCGCTCCCCATTAGTATCCGTGCTTTAGTAGTTCCAGCTGACATTGTGAGCATTAAAATCCACAATTAAAATACTGTGGTTGCTTTTCATGTTTTGTAAAATGTAGTCCCACTGGTATTGCTAAAGCACGGAGCCTGGGGTTCTGTAACAAACTAAAAGGTCGATAGAGGGAGTAGTATTCGTGATGCTAATGGCGCATAACTCAACTGAATTACAGGGAGCACTGATCTTAGATAATTCGAAATAGGCTAAATTATTTCTAATTAAAATAAGGATACCTCCACCGCTCTGTCCGTATTCTGTCTTTTCTGTAGGTGCAGAAGTCTGGAAATTTGATCGTATCCCTGTCAGTCAGCCAAGTTTCCACGCACGCAAAAATATCAATGTTCTTCAGGATGTTGGGTAATTCATGACGTTGTTTTAAACTACGAGCATTCCAAAAAATGATGCGTAGTGAAGACTTCTTTTCTTCTTGATTGTTGGGCATGGTGCTTGAAAGATGAGTATTAGATGTTGGCATCAGCGTCAAACTCATCGTTACAGCTGGAATCTTTACAGATGGCTGCTACAGAGTGAACGGAGGCTGATTTGAGTCGTTTCATGATTCTATTGATGCGACTTTTTAGATTGCGTTCTTCAGTTAAGTCATGAACTGCGACGAGCAGATGAAGGAGAGATTCTGTATGTGAAGTAAACGTTGCAGCAGTTTCGTATATATTTAAATTATCATATGCGAGGTAAAGAAAATCAGTAATTTCGTTGTAAAACATTCGATTTTCATTATATTTTTCAATGAAAAGATCTTTGATGGATAGCAGTTGATTAGCTACATCTTCACAAGAAATTATTTTTTTTGTTTTTTTTTTTGAGGCGTTTAATTTGTTTCTTAGTTGCCTCTATAGTGAAGCTGTCTTTTGTTGGATTTTGCGATGTTAAACTTGAAGAAGATTGAGTACTTGATAAAGTTCTTTTACCGTATCTAGAAGGGGGAGGCAAGAAAGATTCCAAAGATGCAATGTCGTTGACCTGTTAGGTGGAATCCATAGACTGGTAAGAGTTCTCCGATAGATTTGTAGGTGTTTGACTGATTGTTATTGTATTAATTGAGTCGTCGATCAAGTGTTTATCTATTGAAGACGATTGATCGACAGTACCTGAACTATTTTCTTTTAAATTTTCGTTGAAAGAAGCATTGATATTTGTAGTATCACTTGTGTTTGTGGTGTTTGCTAAATGACTCCCACAATTTCTGGCTAAGTGGCCTTCAAGTTTGCAAAGGAAGCATTTGAGAACATCCGAGCTAGGATAGATATAATAAGTAATATCCTCGAATAAAATTTTGATGATTTCTGACAGTTTAACGACATCATTGGCATTAATGTATACTTGTCTTCTTGAGCTGAGTACGTGTTAATAGCCTTCTTTGGCTATTGCAGCCTTGAGAGTTAAAAAAGGAGACATACGAGCAATATTTAAGTTTACTAAGGCATTTTCGAGTATATAGTGAGGGATAGGCGGAGCTACATTGGAGAATACGATTCTTTTTGCTTTGGAGATTAGGGGGCGAATATTTACTTTAATTTCGTTGATTATAAGATGGTCGTGCTCGTCGGTAAACTTTTCGTCCATATCTCTACTTGAAAGGTAGACACAAATTCTGTTGTTTGATATTCTAGATGAATAGAGAACATTTTTCGGTTGCACAATTTGTCCGACTGCACGTGGGTACTCGGTTAGGTTGAGTCCTTCTACGCAGTCTAGAATTATTCCTTGGTCTCGAGTAGGAAATTGGTCCTTCAGAGTGGCTACTGCGTAACTCATGGTATTCTTGGTCAACATGGAGGTGGTGGTAGTAACTTCCCTATTGAAAAGATCTTATAAAACGCCATAAAATTATGCAAAAACCGCATAAAACCTGATAAACAATTTATCGGATTTTATAAAATTTGTACATTTTTATAGTATTTTATAAGATACTTTCCACGGGGTTGGATGCTGGTACTAGCAAGGATTGGAGAATTGTTTAACATTGGCATTTTACAAGTAAGTTGCACTCGCGGTTAGGCGGTGCTACACACACGCGGTGAGGCGGGCCGGTGTTGAAATAGCGCAAAAGCGCTGAAGCGCTGTAAGCGATCGTATACACTCGCGATCAAAACTATAGGATGACGGAGCGTTTGTATACACGTCTTCTTACCGTGAAGGCTCGAAGTGAACTGAAGTACTTATATATGATTGCACTGATGTTTCAAAGTATATTAATAATAACAAATAATAAATATAACACTTAATATTCTTTGGATTATTTCCAACTTTTTAGGTATCAGATCATCGATTTATATACATGCAACTAATCACAGACTGCCAAAAGAAAACTAATTATCGTTTTAGTTAATAATATTTACCATTTTCGTAGTAATTAATATAAACTAAACTTCCATAAAAATACCAACCACATTGGTAAAGAATTGAAAAGTAAACTTAAACATACTTTCTTTCATGAATTATTAAATTAATTGTATTTTTTACAACTGTACTTGTAGTTTTTACTTGTTAATTTATCACAAGGGTATGCGCAGACGCATTTGCGCAGCCGCGGAACAAAGCGGCACTCACGATCGTTCGCAATCGCGTGTGCCGATTGTTTTGTTGTTACGATTTTCTTCTTTGATGTTTTATTTTTTTTAAATAAAAATTTAATTTAATAACTGTTTTTGTATTCTTAAATTTATTACAAAACAATTTTTGTATAATCGCTATAATACTTAAAAAATATTCATAATGTTTTAAATTAATTTATAAATATCCACTAGATGCTGTCGCGGCTATCGTACATAATCGCAAGCGGATTTAGGTTTGGCCTCAGTTTGTATATATAAGATGACTGAAAAAACTCTATGCATATGTTTAGTAAACTGCAATATGCGTTAGAGTAGATTACGTTAGACTGCGATAAAATTGTAAATAGTATAAATAAATACGATGCAACGATCTTGATGTAGCGATGGTGTAAAGTTTGAAAAAAATTCTGTATTAAAGGGATGGTCCTTCAATCGAAAAAAAAACTATTTGGGTGATTTCTAAAAAAATGTTTAAATTATTTATTTAATTAAATAACTACCTTGATCGAATATAGCGTAACATATACTGTTTAACAATTATTTTATTATTTGCTTTCAGCTGAGTAATAAATTAATTTTCGAATAACGAAAAAGTTAATTTTTTGAATTTTATATTTAAAAACTTAATTTGCAAATAAAAAAAATAGCTATCTCGAAATCGTGTGTTCGCGATTTTTTTCATATATTGTATGAGCCATAGATCGAAAAAAAATCTGACCAGAGCTTTGCTCAGACTCTTATTTTTTTCCCAAGTGAATCATATGTATAAATCCACGGCCAACAGGAAACAACTCAGCTTTGGAAGTTCAATTTTTTTTAAGGCACACCTACCAGACCAATTTTTTCTTGTTGTTTAGATCATTTTAAAAGAGAATAAGCAGGTGTGCATGGTCATTCCCTGGGCAAACATTTTTCCGGGTCAAATAACGCAAAAAACTTGAGAAAACAAAGAACAACTTAATTATTCGTACCTATTTTTTTTTGTGATTGATTTTTCAAAGGTCTTCGCAAAGCATTTTTTTATTTTTTTCTAGTGTAGTAGATCTTACTGTTGCGAAAAAGTAAAAACTACTTTTTTATTTTTCATTTCCTATAGGAACAATCATTTTCTTTTCAAGGCATTAGCTACGGTTTTTTATTTGTAATTACTTTGTTAACTATTTAATATTGTATAATTCGGGGAACTGCTCATTTGCTTTAATTTTATCAAAACTTTCCGAGAAAAGATTAGTATAATATTTCATCAGTAAGGTGAGTATAGGATAATTGTGATGAGTGCAATTGATGCGAGTTTCAATGATTAATATAAACGTTACCAACTTTCTCTTCAAATTGTGTTAGTTAAATTGATTCCGAGGGTATTTTGAGTTGACGATGGATTTTTCTCAGTGTAGAAAAGATCATTTGATGACCGAAAGACTTCGCGCCTTTGAAAATTAATTTGTTCATGGTATTTCAAATAAAGAAATATGCATTAGCATTAAAGCCCCCGTGGAATAGTAAACGCCCCGTGTCTTTACATTTAATAGCTTTTGACTATATTAAATCCGCACGGCTTTATATTAAAGACACTGACTTTGACTTTGAGTCAAAGGATCTTTTCAAATTAATTTTCAAATAAAAAAGTAAATTAATTATTTAAAAAGAATCATTGGTGTTTTTTATTTTTAATTTATTTATTTTGTTTTATTTTATTTTTAGCAATTTTGAATCCAGTCTTATCGTATCCTTGTATACAATAAATTTATATAAACTGGTTTAAGTTATAGATTCTCTTATAGCTGATTTATATATTTATGCTGTGCTTGTGTGTATTGCATTGATTATCAAAATAAATGCAAATAATATAAAACTAGTATATTTTGAAAGAAAAACATTCATTCATAGCGATATATTTAGTAAATCTACATACATCTACTGCTTTAAAATACCTTATCCACTGATTTTACTATAAAATTATACGTCCTCAATATACATGTCTTTAATTTAAAAACAATTACTTCGAATAAGTTTTAGGGTAGTATTTTTTAATAGCAAAAAGTAACAAAGTGTCTTAAATCCGGGTGACGGATTATGATGAAAATTTAAATATTGTTTTCTAGTATATCCTTTTACAAAACAGTTCACCTTTATATTGATATCAGGCCTTTGTTTATGAGCCACAATTGAAAACATTATGCTATGAGCATTGCTAGAAACATCGTATGTATGAGTACAGTAGGAACGTTAAAAAACTTGCTGTACCTGGTAAATAAAGGCCTATGAAATCAAACTAAATGTGATATTTCATTATTCGATATTTGAAATCAAATTCAAATGAATGACCTGGAGGTGAAGCACACTCCTTTTAAGTACTTTGCATAAGAAATAAAAACTATTTCAAGGGGTATTTCACTCACTTTTTCCTAGAGTCCTATACATGATATGTTTTTTCCTATAAAAGTACTCAAAAATCTCATACAGTTCATTGCATCAAAATGAATACGCGACCCTGAAATTTTATTCTTTTACAACACTAAGCGTGAAGTAAGTACGGAAACATCACGAAACTTTTTTACTCTATCATAATGTTTCTTCATTTACAGTAAAATTTACTCCTGAGATAATCGACTGCAAAATGATTTTAAATATGAAAATTCGTTACAAAATTAATTAATTAATTTGTCTCAGATAAAATTAAGTTTATCGTGAAAAAACAGTTGAAAAATAAACCGGAATACAAATAAAGTTATTAGAGCAAATATAAATTGTTGATAATCACCGATTAAATAATTAAACATTTAATTAAAATAAAAATCGAACTCCATAAGATATGCTGTATTGAACGAATCAAGAGCGGACACAAGTTTCGGATCTCGTTTATAACTAACGGACCAGAATGTCAAAAACAACCTTCGTCATAAATATTTCACAAGTTCAATATGGAGTCACAACATCAGTTTGTATCTAGTGGAGTCCAAGGAAGCTGCATCAAATTTTAGATTAAAATCGCGTAGTCTAGGCCTTTCGAATAAATCCAGTAAACTGACAGTAGGCCAGTCGGTCAGTAGTTTATATATGAAAATAATTGCAAAATGTATTTTGTTCGCTTACAATTTTAGTAATTAAATAAACAGTAAATTTTAAACAAAACAATGGAAAAATAAAAGCTAGAGAAAATAAGAATTTACGAAAAGTAAGCAAATCACACCCTTGAAAATTTTAAAAATATTTAGACAAATATACAGGGTGATTCATTTTAATTGCCCCAGGCAAATATCTCGAAAAGTACGGGAGATGGAAAAAAACGTTAAATGTAAAAGTTGTAGTTGTGTAGGGTTCAGAGGGGGAAATCCAATGGTGACCTTGACCATGACCTTGGGGTCAAGTTTCAAAGTCATTTCAAAGTCAAAGTAGTTTTCTTAAATAGGAACACCAACTTTTGACCTCGGAAATTAAAAGAGCGGAAAATTTTACATTCAAACATGATGTTATGTCATGGGGTCCAGTTGACCTCTGCAGTCGCATCAAGGTCAAATCAAGCTGTCTACATGATTCGTAGGCCAATATCTTGAAAAAAGCAAGGTTGAGAAAAACTTTAAATACCAATTTCCCCCTCTGAACCCTACAACTTTTACATTTAACGTTTTTTTCCATCTCCCGTACTTTTCGAGATATTTGCCTGGGGCAATTAAAATGAATCACCCTGTATAATAACAAATAGATTTTTCGGAACGTTCTTGTTTTTTTCTTTATACTTTCACGGTTTCGCTTTTACTTTTAACTTTAACATCAAAGGTGAGGATTGTGCAGCTTTTTCCCTTTATCTCTATATTTCTTTTTTTACTTCTTTTTTTCATCTTTTTAGTGTTTAAAAGATTTTCAGTCAATGTAAAAATGTGGACATCTGTGTGGACAAGCTTTTTGAAGACTTTTTATTTTACATGAAATATACGCAATAAAAATAATCTTTTTGAAAAATGTATACACTCTGTTGATTGCAATAACGTAAATGCTTTAAAAATTAAAATTATAAATTATATAAATAAACAATAAAAAATTAAATAAACTAGGAAACTTTGGTTTGAATCAATTTAAACTTTCTTTAATTATAATAATTTTACAATTTAGAATGTAAAAGTCTCATAAATTATCGAGAATATTGTGTTTCATTCAGAAATTAAAAAAAAAATTCAATGTAATGTTCTATTTTCTCCTTTGAAAATGCAGCAAATGAAGGTATCAATATTTATCACAGATATATACAAAGAGAAATATGAGTCTGCTACTATTTTTTCAATTTCATCAGAACCTATTTTGATCTCGTGATTTTGGCCCAGTACCAACTGATCTACCTGGCACAAATCTGAGTCCTTAATGAAATCGAAGTATGAAAAATAAGGTCAGAAAAAAAATTGAAAAAAATTTAATGGAACCGCCGATTCTCTATCGCATTCTCTTAGAAGTACCCCAGAGACACAGCAATAGTTTTAAGTACTCAAACGAGACGAGAATTTCATTTACAATGTCTCTTTACCCTCACATACCCTTTGATTTTCACACGCTGACAGTGAATGACACCCCACGTCCCGCGTAGAAATCGAAAAGATTGGCAAGACATTACCAATGTATTGGACATATTGATTGCGCATATATAGCCAATACATTGGAACAACAATATCCAATTTATTGGCAATACTTCGGCAAAGCTGCATCCGCCAATGCTTTGCCAATATGCTGCCAATAATTAAAAAAAAAATTTATTCAGCTATTCGAACTGTTTTACCAATATATTGGATATACTGATCGCTAATTTTACACATATTATATTTATTGATTTATTATTTACATATTTTAAGTAAATACAAAACATCCCGTGTAAAAAAAAAATTTACTTCTATCTGGATTTGAACCCACGCACTTCTGCTTTCTAGGCTAACGTTTAGCCAACTGAGCTATTTGATTGTTTGTATTAAATGACTAAATTCCAAATATAACGAAATTTGGAAGGTTAAGTCTAATAATTCTGTTTTAACCTGAATCTAATTATTTAACGAAAACAATCAAATAGCTCAGTTGGCTAAACGTTAGCCTAGAAAGCAGAAGTGCGTGGGTTCAAATCCAGATAGAAGTAAATTTTTTTTTTACACGGGATGTTTTGTATTTACTTAAAATATGTAAATAATAAATCAATAAATAATATGTGTAAAATTGGCGATCGGTATATCCAATATATTGGTAAAACAGTTCCAATAGCTAAATAAATTTTTTTTTAAATATTGGCAGCATATTGGCAAAGCATTGGCGGATGTAGCTTTGCCGAAGTATTGCCAATAAATTGGATATTGTTGTTCCAATGTATTGGCAATATATGCGCAATCAATATGTCCAATACATTGGTAATGTCTTGCCAATCTTTTCGATTTCTACGCGGGGTAGTAATCCATAAATTTTAAATCGTATTACCACGGAACTATTTTCTACAAGACGATGGTGCTCTCGCGTTAAAATTTCTATATACTTTTAATTTAAAGTAGTTAAAATCAGTTAAAATTTAAATAAATAAATTTTCATAATGAATCGCGGTCATATTTCAGCGCGCAAGCATCTAACACCGTTGCAAAATACATTGACGCTTTTAAAAGGATGTGCCTTCTGTACCAGTAGAGCATCCTATTTGTGCAAGCTCAAAGCGAGCGAGTCTCAGCTTGGACAATGTTCACATTGTATTTTCGGGCGCCTCCCGCATGTACGACACAACACACGAGAAGGCATGAATGAAAGGAAATGACACAATTTCCTGAACATTTCCATGGCTTCACTGCGAGTGTACTTTTTCCGCTCTTTGGAAGCGAAAATTTGTCCCAGCTCCGCCGGAGTTCGAAGGCACCGAGTAGTCCGAATAATGACCAATATAGTTGCGTAATCATTTAGAATGCTGGCTTATTCTTTTAATTAATCATCGCGGCACCACAGCTATGTGGATGCTTTGGAATATTTATTACTTTTTCCTCTCTTTTATTTATTTATAAATATTTTCTTAACAAACTCTACCGTAATTCCATTTTTGAAATAATTTAGTTCAAAATAGCTCACAGTTAGAAATCAAATTTACCGATATCATTCTGGCAAATAAATTATTTGAAAAATTTTATATTTATACGAAAAATTTACCAAATATGGAAACAATTTTCCTGTGGAATTATCTGAAATATATATTCTTTACATCATTTTCCAGAGCTGTACGTGGCGTTTTTCTTTTCGATAATTTATTTAGATTTTGAATACAATTTAAAAAAAAATTATTACATTTCAGGAATTTCTTTTTAAATTATTCAAAATTTATTGCAATTTAATTTGTACAGCATAATTACTTAAATTCAACCCTTTTTTTAAAGTTCATAATGATTTTCCTTTTCATTTATTTTCATTTTCCTTTTCCTTTTCCTTTTACTAATTGGCTATATTTAAATTCATTATTCTTCATGTTGCAAAATCTGGATAAAATGAAAGAAAAGTGAAAAAAAAAGAAGGAAACGAGAATATATTACACGTTTAGTGAAAACGTTCATCTTTTAGCAATGAATATCCGAAGATAAATTCTTAACTATATCTTTAATACAAGAATTTGAATTTGAATTACTATAAATAATTTTTTTTAGTGCACAGGTACTGCAAGGTAATACAATCTTGTGCTAAATAACTGAGATTTATGCGCTTTTTTAAAATGAAAGAAAATCTTAACAGGAAGTCAATTTCAAGCCTCACACATAATTCCTTGAACCTCATAAGATAGTAGTAGCGAACAATACATTGAGAGACCCACCTAGGTAAAATTTAAGAAATGGGTTGTAAAAATTAACAACTTACTGGGCAAACTGATCACAGACTGCCAAAAGAAAACTAATTATCATTCTAGTTAATAATATTTACTATTTTCGTAGTAATTAATACAAACTAAACTTCGATAAAAATACCAACCAGGTTGGTAATAATTGAAAATTGTAAACTTAAATATATTTTCTTTCAATAATTATGAAATTAATTGTATTGTGTAACAGCTGTACTTGTAGTTTTTACCAACTAGCTTGTAATTTATCACAAAGGTATGCGCAGACGCATTTGCGCAGCCGCGGAACAGAGCGGCAGTGCGGCACTCACGATCTCTCGCGACCGCGTGTACCGACTGTTTTGTTGTTTTAAATTAATTTATAAATATCCACTAGATGGTGTCACGACTATCGTACATACTCGCAAGTGGATCTTTTGTGCTATGGCTGTATACTTTCATGTAATGCCAATAAAGTCTATTTAAATCTAATCGCAAGTGGATAGATTTGGCCTCGGTTTGTATATAAGATGGTTGAAAAAACTCTATGCATATGTTTAGTAAGCTGCAATATGCGTTAGGTTAGGTTGCGTTAGACTGCGATAAAATTGTAAATAGTATAAATAAATGCGATGCGATGATCTTGATATAGCGATGGTGTAAAGTTTGAAAAAAATCATGTCTTAAAGGAATGATTCTTCAAGCGAAAAAAAGACTAATCGAGTGATTTCTAAAAAAAATGTTTAAATTATTTATTTTTAAAAATATTTATTCTTTCATAAAATTTACAAATTTGCTTAGATAAATTTTCTAATTTTAATATAGCAAAAATTACAAGTGCATTCACGAAACAATTAAAAGTTGAGTGAATAAAATTTTACCAACCTAGTTGGTAAAAATTACAAAGTAGGTTAGTAAAATTTGCTAATGATGATTTTTACCAACCTAGCTTGTAAAAACTACAATGTGGACAGTCTGTGACAAGTTTACCCACGTAGGTTGGTAATTTTTACCAACCACTTTTTAAATTTTATCCAGGTGAGTCTCTCAGTGTACTTTTCAATAGTTAGAATAAATTTCAAGAGTTGCTCTTAAAACATTTATCAAGCCACCTAAAAATTTCTTTGAATAAAAGAAAAAGATAAATAATCTCCATAATACTCACATATAATTCCCATATTCTTTAGCAGTAAATCAATTTTTGGGATATATTTTGAAAACGACATATTTTTCCAATCAAATTTTGAAGTACCGCAAACATAATAAAAATGAAGAAAATAAATAAAAAAAGTTCGCACGAATCGTGCCGCGAAGAAAATGAGAAGCTGGAAAAACAGCCAGTAAATATTTGCTCCTATTCCCGAAGACGAAGCAGCTTACTCAACTCGAAGAAATGAGAATATGTTGAGACTTTTTGTCTGCCAAAAGGCGTCAGTCTCAGTGCAAAAATTGGAGGGTCATCGTTGGGCGCGCCTCGACGTCCTCGATTCTTCGGGA
Organism: Sycophila sp. Sp_5; assembly: GCA_018906775.1. Lineage (NCBI taxonomy): Eukaryota > Metazoa > Arthropoda > Insecta > Hymenoptera > Eurytomidae > Sycophila > Sycophila sp. Sp_5. The sequence goes on along the minus strand of JACCID010000130.1, from coordinate 193,017 downwards.
CGTGCTGCGTGCGAGCCTTATCTCTGTGAGCCGCGGGCTGGACGGACGTGTCGCGAGCAATAAACGTCCGCGGGGGGCTGACGCTTGCGCGACTGATGCTCTCGAACGAGGTCGCTCTCAGCAGGACTGCACCGATGACGACCCTCCACCCCTCCTTCGCCCCTTCGATCGATGCAATTAACAGCCGGACGGAAAATCGGTATGCGCTGGGCGGATGCACGCTCGCGGAGTTACGCGTAGTCGCCGTAATGAGTTGCTTCAAGAATGCAATTTTCTACAACAAGGAATTCACTTGTTTTTTAATGCTGCGCCACTTTTCTTTTTGTATTTTGAGCTTCGACAAAAATGTAATCCTTCAAATCAATTTACGATTTGTGGTGGGGAATTTACCATACCGCCACCCATCCTGCATTTATTGTTTCAATGTTACAAAATTACAGTACGACGAAAAAACAAAGATTAATTAATAAATAAACAAAGATTATTTAATTAATAAAGAAATTAAAACGACATAAAAAGAAAAAAAAACAAATAAATTTTAAAAATCGTTAATAACTTCAAAAATTGAACAAAAATCTCTAATTTCATTCAATTTTAAGCTATTTCACTTATGAATATTGCTTTAAAATAAAAGAAAAGTGACTGGGAAAAAATTTATCTTAAATAATAATATTAAAAAATTTGTCATACTTTTTTCTAAAAATCCGGGTGGCTCTAGCAAGTTTTTTTTTATTTGTATTAAAATATAAAACTATTATTGATTTCGAAATTAATAAACATTGGATCGTTTTTAATGATGATTTCCGGTATAAAAATGTATTTTTTATAATGGCGTCGTTTACTTTCACCTGATATTCGTTAGAGAAATACTACCGTTCATTAGAGTTATTGATGATAACTAATAAAACACCTATACCTCTTTCTTATTTCAATGAATGCCTTAAAATTAAAAAATTTCTTATAAAAGGAACTATACACTTGATTAAAAACTGTGCAGTATTTCAAGTATTAAATTAAAAAAAATGGTATTAAAAGATTTTAATGGTTACATGCATATATTCTCTTGCTTTTGCAGATAAAATCGATTGTTCGAGCAGTAACCTATATTGTTATCTGAAGGTTTTTAAAAAAGATCTCTTATCCCGTACAACGTCGAAGGTTGCCTGCATAATCTCATTTTCAAGCGCACTTATAAAAACTCAGTATAAAAAAATCAGTGAAAGTGATAATCTAATCTTATCGGATGTTAGTTAGAAAAAATGTATAAAGGGTATAAAAAGAATATTATATAAATTATCGTCATCAAAAATTGGTCACTCGAAAATCTGGAAACGCAAGCAAACAATCGATGTTTTTATTGAACTCATTTCCTCTCTATAATAAATACACAAATATTACTTATATGATTGAACCGATGAAAAAAAAAGAAGATGAATTAAAACAAACAGCGGCTTTTATAACAATCTCGTCGAGTGATTTTACTTGAAAGAAAAGGGAGAGAGAGAGTCACAAAGTTATCCGGAGCTCCTCCGACTCGAAGCGTAAACCGTTTTATTCGTGCTCTTGGCTCGTAAATACATAATTGCACCGTAAAAGTGGAGATACTGCCCGCTGCTCTCGCCCTGAAAAATGCTCCACTGGGGGCTATTAAAAAAAGTATACTTTTTGATACCTCTTTTTTGTGACCGCGGAGAAATCGGCACCTCTCCTCCCATCCTTTTACCTTCACTCCTTGCCTCCTGCTCTCTCTCCCTCTCTTGTATCTTCTTGAATTGCTTCTTTTCCCAGTTATTTCTCTCTGATTTACTTCACTTTCTTTCATTGTTCACCGAGCAACTTGCCGCTCTACATCGGAAATTTTTTATCGTTGCAAACTCAATCAAATAAAACTATATGAAATTCGTCGCTATTTCTTCTCATATCTGTGTGCTTGATGTTTCATTGCCATTATATAATAAAAGTTTAAAATTAACATACGGCCTCCAGTACTGTACATTGGGAACAGCCGTATTTAATGCCTCCTTCGTCCATATTTGTTATTTTTTTAACCTGAGAAACTGCATATTTGTGGATATTGTGGATCTGTGAGCAGCTATATCTAATCATTAACACACTGAGAGACTCACCTGGGTAAAATTTAAAAAGTGGTTGGTAAAAATTACCAAAAAAAGTTGCCTACTTTACTCTAAATTTAAATATATGTGAGGTTTTTAAATACTCTGACTGTATTTTCAAAATCTCTATATACCTATATATACCTATCCAGTATTTCGATGTTCTTATTTTATTCTGTTCAAGTGCATTAGAAGTGGATTGACGTAAAACCGACGATCGTATTTCAGTTTTACGTCTACCGGTAAGAAGAGAAAAGTGAAAGCTACTGGATATTGGGATGCAATATTTTTCGCAAAGAGTAATCATTTTCAGTAACTATTTTTAATTGAAGTACATATTTCGTCAATAGTATATTACGACACTAGGCCAGAAAGTTGAAGATTCTGGATTGCGAGGTTATGATTGCGAGGCGAAGTCGAGAAAAATACTTAACTCAAAATGCATGTGCAGTTTTTACTTGATTCAAATTATAGCAGGATCTCAGCTCAAAAATAATTCTTCCATAAACAAAAAGAAAAAATCAATAAGTCCAGAAAAGAAATTTAAAAAAGAAAAGGAAGAAAAAATTCTGTTTGTAATTAACGTGCAATATGCGCATCATTTAAAATGAATTTTTCATATTTTTTTTAGTCATTAAACTAATAAAGCGAGACTCTAAAAGTAGAGCTCCGATTCGAAAAGACAGACGCCTCTATTCTGAAAAATGCACAAAGCCATATTTTCGGGGCACGAATACTCGCTTTTCTTCCTCTCAGCTAACAAAGCGACGTGGGCGACGTCCTCCCTACGCCTGTTGAAATAGCCCCGCGGTAAGAGGGCTCACTATTATTCGGCATCATCGAAGCGAAAAGCGCAGAGCTTTGTATTTTTGCACAACTAACTGTCACGTGAATATTCACGTT